>JAODAL010006494.1:0-133035 GCA_025379985.1 Phyllomedusa bahiana | reverse complement strand
TAAATTAAAATGCCTATATTCAATTTCCATCTCCCTGCACTACAAAAAGTTTTTTTGTTTAAAGATGGACAGGCTAGGCACCAGAACACACCTATACATGCCCAGAGGTTTCCTATTGATCCACCTCGTCCTCTGTTCAAAATGATATTCAAAATGGCTGCGGACCAAATGGTCTCTTAAAGACCGACCCTTTCGGTATGTAATTTGTGGATAGTCAGGAATATATCCGTCCAAATCCTGATCCATCTTCAGGATACGCCAGTCTTTCCTCAATATCTCAACCACCTCTCGATTCCTGTCATCAAATGTGGCCACCAATCTTGCTTTATTTTGATGACCGGAATCGAGAGGTGGTTGAGATATTGAGGAAAGACTGGCGTATCCTGAAGATGGATCAGGATTTGGACGGATATATTCCTGACTATCCACAAATTACATACCGAAAGGGTCGGTCTTTAAGAGACCGTTTGGTCCTCAGCCATTTTGAATATCATTTTAAACAGAGGACGAGGTGGATCAATAGGAAACCTCTGGGCATGTATAGGTGTGGTTCTGGTTGCATAGCCTGTCCAGTCATCAAACAAACAAAAACTTTTTGTAGTGCAGTAGATGGTAAGGAATATAGCATCAGAGATTTTGTGAATTGTAAGACGGAAGGGGTGGTATATTTATGTACCTGCCCATGTCCGATGGATTACGTTGGCAAAACCAAGAAACAACTAAGAAGACGGATAGGGGAACATGCATCTGATGTTAAACATAAAAGAGACACCTCCGTAGCACGTCACATCCATGAGTTCCATAATGGAGACTTTAAAGTTTTGAAGTTTAACGTGGTTGAGGTGGTTAGACCATCACTAAAAGGAGGCAACTGGGACCAAAGGATCTTATGCAAGGAGACTGAATGGATCCATCGCATGGGTTCCCTGCATCCCGGTGGCCTAAATGAAGCCATATATTTTGGATGCTTTATTTGAACTGCCTGTCTTATCGGTATATTTTGTGTCCCTTGTAGTTATATACAGGGTTAAGTTTCTCAGGAACATGGGTCTATTTTTGTATCTAGTCAGTTTTTGATTTTGACCCGTTTATGGTATCATTTTGGAGGGTATGCCTAACCTCTGGTCATCTACTCACTAAGTTGGGACCCTTCATGTTTTACCCCCGGTTCTGATTATACCTACTTGTCCCAAATATGTCTTTTGTGTATCTTGCTCCAACTGTACGTGGTTACCAAGTAATTGGACATTATTTGATAGCCTAATATCAAGATGTATATCTGTTTAATATTGTCTGTCATTGAACAGCCCAGTATCCCCTTTTTTGTCTAATGGTATTATCTGCTTATTATTTAATATTAGGGGCTTCTATATATATCTTTCCATCTCTTTAGCCCTTTCTAGTTATAGTCTGGATCATCTACGCATGCGCGAATTAGGATAGCAGCAGTCTGCGTCCTACTAGTTTACCTTATAGGTGCGGTGGGGGCGCAGGCGCAGTTTGCGGCGCTCTGTATCTTCTGCGCATGCGCAGACTTTTGTTGGAGCACAATGCGTTCCACTAACGCACTTCCGGCGGAAGACGCGCGGTTGGCGCATGCGCGGCTGACGGCCGCCCGTTTGAGCGCGCCGTTCAGTCTGATGAGAGTTTTTTCTGATTAGCTAAGTGACGTAATTGGTACACCGGATATTTGGGACGCTATTTAAGGGTTGCTGCCCTGACTGGGGGCTGCCCTCATCATCAGTAGGAGCCAGGCCGTTGATGGGATTATCAGGTAATATCTATCCGTTTGCATCAATACCTGGTTATTCCCCAAAATTGAAATTTTGGATACCGCTTTTTTTAACCCCTGAGGAACCCTAAACCATCTAATAAGGGGGAAACGCGTCGGGTTCGCATTTTTGTGATGTGGTTAATGTATTTTATGTAGTTAGGAATAGGACATACCAGAGGTACCTTATTGTGGGGCCGCCCTTTTCGGGGCGATGTCTCCGCTTCATTAGTTACCCTTATACGGACTTTTCTTGGTACTGTAAGATATCTTCTAGTATATCCATTTGGAGGTATTGGCATTAAGCTATATGCTGTGGTACCCTCGGTATGGTTACCGGTCCTAGCTGTTTTCACTATCTTTGTTTTTGTGGGGTATTTGTTATTTTTTAGCGCATATCTATTAAAAGGTATATTTTAATTAGGGTTATACTTTGCTGTGATTTTTTCTCTATCATATAACCCTATATATCACCAAGCTCAGCTTCTCTCCTCTTTCATATAACCCTATATATCACAGAGCTCAGCTTCTCTTCTCTGTCATATTACCCTATATATCACAGAGCTCAACTTCTCTATCATATAACCCTATATATCACCAAGCTCAGCTTCTCTATCATATAACCCTATATCTCACCGAGCTCAGCTTCTCTCCTCTTTTATATAACCCTGTATATCATAGAACTCAGTTTCTCTATCATATAACCCTATATATCACAGAGCTCAGATTCTCTCCTCTTTCATATAATCCTATATATCACAGAGCTAAGCTTCTCTCCTCTATCCTATAACCCTCTATATCACAGAGCTCAGCTTCTCTCCTCTATCATATAACCCTATATATCACACAGCTCAATTTCTCTATCATATAACAGTATATATCACAGAGCTCAGCTTCTCTCCTCTATCATATAACCCTATATATCACAGAGCTCCACTTCTCTCCCTCTATCATATAACCCTATATATTACAGAGCTTAGCTTATCTCCTATCATATAACCCTATATATCACAGATCTCAGCTCCTCTCCCTCTATCATATAATCCTATATATTGCAGAGCTCAGCTTATCTCCTCTATCATATAACCCTATACTTCACATAGTTTAGCTTCTCTCCCTCTATCACATTCTGCTGTCAGATAGGGAAGCATAAACCACCGAACAGGTTCTCTTTAAAGTGGTATTATTTGTTTTAAGCTTTACACTATATAAGCTCTGCATGTACAGTTTAGTAAATTACATTAGTTAGGTTTCATTTGATGCAGAATGTATACAGGTTATCCAGGTCATTGCATCTACATCTTTGCATGAGAAAATAAAAATATACAACTAAAACTTAAAGCAAAGGGGTCAACACAAATTTTTAAACAACTAAATTGCATATTTGTTTGGGATGGTCTAATTTTTCTTCCAGTCTTGTTTCAGGGTTTTTGCCACTCATCAGTGCAGAGTAGAAAATAATTACTAAGTGATAGGCTCTAGATGTATCTTGAAAGAGGTAACGTTGTACATTACAGAAATGCACCATGTAGGTGTGTAGCGACTTATACACTATTAGTTACTCCACTGAAAATGAAAAATACTCAAAAATCTCTTGGGAAATGAACTAGGACTCTGCCTGCCTCCTATTAAATGTAGAATTCTTCAAATCACATCCGACTTAATAAGCCTTGCAATGTGAATGGGTTAAAAATGGTATTCTCACCACATTGATTAGCTTTAAACATGTAGACAAAATTAAATAGAGAATGTTACGGAACACATTATTGTTCTGATTTTGCTTCATGTTAGAGCTAGAGCAGCTTTTATCTCCTACTTGTGTACACAAGCTTCTCTGCCTTACCAGTCACCTCTCTGCTTTAGCAGCTGTGGGCCGGGATGGTGACATCACTTCCTGCTGTATCTTATCAGCAGCACAGGAGCTTGCTTATATTTCTTATTCATAAACTTAGAGCTCTGTATCCTTGATGCCTGCTTTTAAAATGTATTCATTACCAACATACCTTTTATGGTACGTCCACGTGACGAGTAAAATTTATTAGTCGGATTTTGCCGTTGAAAACCACGTCGGACATATGGTATTGCATGTGGATTTAGCGTCCCCTTTTTTTTACTCACGGATTACAATCAGAGATGAGCCCCAGTCATTTCTATGTGACTTTGGACACAGCTCATTGTTAAAAAAACGATTTCAAATGTTTGGTGCGCGATTTATACTAGGTTTTTAGCCACCCACATTGACATCAATAGTAAATTTCCACGCGTTTTCCAACCAATGAATGGACATGTTCTAAGTTTTTTACAGTGAAAAACCAATTACCGAGAATACTTATTGCTGAACTACAACACGTATTTTTTATTGATGTCAGTGGGTATAGTTTACTTTCGGTTTTAGACAAGTATTTCAAGTGGGAAATACTTGCTGTGTGGACAGAGCCTTAACAGACTTTGCCATATCAGCTCTGCTATTCCTAGCTATCACTGCTGTAGAACCATCCATAGCCTTACTAGGTAATGGAAGCCTGAAGCTGACTGTAAAGACAGCTTGATGAGATAACACCTTTAAAGTGAAGTAGATATTGATCTGCAAACAACTCTTTTGGAATGTTTGACCCCTATCAGTAAAAAGTAGAATAAAAAAAGAAGGTACTGCTGCCCAGAAATAAACAATTACAGCCTGTTATAAAGGGATCCTATATGACTGTTTCACAGAGCCTGCTCTTCTTTCCTGCTTCAGGTTCCCTTCTAATGTTCAGGCTATGGCCATTTCTACAGCAGTGACTGACATTTCAGCTCTTTTTCCTAGCTGAGCCTATCAGAGGCACATTGGTGATAAAGGGGTTTTACTGCAGAGCACAAGGCTAAAGAGCTCTAAAGGGTAGCAATTTGTCAGTAACAAAGATAAATAAGCTCCCATTCTGCTGGTATGACACTGCATGGAGTGATGTTACTATTCTGGCCAGGGCTGCTAGAGCAGAGAGAGGTGATCAGAAACTAGAAAAGCTTGTATATACAAGCAGTAGATAAGAACTGCTCTAGCTCTGAAAAGATGCAAAATCACTATAGCAATGTATTTGGGAAGTGTCTTTATTTATATTTGCCTATATGTTAAAATCTAATAAATGTGGTTAAAGGGGTTGTATAATTTCATTAAATGGTCTTCAGAATAAGTGGACAGTGAAAACAAGCAACTTTGCAATTGGATGTCATTTGCAAAGCTGTCTTGTTTTTACTGTCTCCCTTATCTTCGTTTTGTGTAAACACTGTTCCCCAGTGCCGTTCAGATCACACCTCCTTTCATTTCATTGGCTAACGGCTCTACTAATTTACATTTTGTTCGGCCCCTGGTCGTATTCACGGGAGCGTGCATTCCTGCCTCTCTCACTCAGAATAAGGGGCCAGCAACAATTTCACTCTGTACAGCTAGCAGCTCGTCATTGACACTGAAGCTTCTTCTACAATCAGAAAACAGCAGAATTGTGCCTCGGTGCCTTAATGCTCCTGCGTGTAAGGGGCCGGCAACATTTCACTCTGCACAGCCACCAGCTCTTCAGTGACACTGCAGGCTGCTTCTACAATCAGAAAACAGCAGAATTGTGCCTCTGTGCCTTGTGTAAACATAGAAGGGAGACCGATCTGTGCTCTGAAGGAGTTCGTAGAAGACAGGATTCAACTGTATCAAACCTTCAGCTGTGAGAGGAGAAGAGATCAGTGCTCTGAGTTCATAGAAGGCTGTCTAGACTGAATGCATGCCTGTGATATGTAAACAGCTCTTACAAAATAAGACTGCAAAAGGAGGGGAACGACATAGTGACATGTGGAGGGGGGGGAGTTGAACACACGGACTTGGGAGCGAGCATGAACAGTGAAGGGGGAGGATGATGTCATCCCCCTTTAGTTAAGAAACACCCAGCTGGGAGGGGAAGAAACACCCCTGGATTTAAGGAATTGAGAGAATCAAGCTCCATGAGAACAGCCGAACTGATGAAGCGATATATCCCCATTAAGCAGGGGCGTTGCTAGGGTCCTAAAACATCCGGGGCTCGGGCCCTTTGTGTTTTTCCCGCCTCATTGTGAACTGCGGATGTTTTTTTACAGAGAAAAACCTTCTGTTCCTGTCACTAATTTTCTGCACATCCCACACAGATCCCGTCCATCTCCTCAGCAGTCACTGTACAGTAAAAATCACCAATGACAAATTTACTTTTTCAGAACTTCTCACCTTCATATGACAAACCCCTAAAACAGTCACCAAATAATCCACGATACATGGAGCAAATCTACCAGACAAGTGATTGTGACTAAAAAACACTCCTACAAAACCAAGACCCAAAACTATTACTACTTAAGGATCAAATAATCCTGCCAGACCCTGACCGAATGCGACCCCCACATGTGACTACCAGCTGTACACAGGCTCTGATTACATATACCACTGCCATACAGGGGCCATATAGTGGTAGATACTAGTTGTATGTAGACTCTGCAGACATATAAGTGATTACCCTGCTGTTACATTTAGTAACTCACCGGAGACGTCTTTTCTGATCAGCGTCGTTCACTTTCCCTTTTCTTCTCCATCCGGTTCACACCTTCATGCTGATTGCTCCCGGCCAATACTCGTCCCTGAGGATTTGGACACAAATATCTTTGGAGCACCCAAAAAATTATAAAAATGACTTCTCAGCCACTGTTAAAAATTGTGAGGGAGAAATGCCACTTAGAAGCCACATTTCTGTTCCACAGCATGACCCTTAAACCTGCATGACTCACAAATTAAAAAATACCAGAAGACAGTATTATTTGAACCATCATTTTAGTTGAATTGGACATTGACTATCCCTGTACTGGAACGCAGTATGACCCTTAAACCTGTCTGACCCACACATTAAAAAGTGCCGGAAAAAGGAGTCTTTGAACCACCTTTTTTAGTTAAAACAGGACATTGACCATCCCTGTCCTGGACCGCAGCATGGCCCTTAAATCTGCATGACCCACAGATTAAAAAGTGCCGGAAAAAGGAGTCGTTTTACATAGAACAGCGTTTCCTGTTCAGCCTCAGTGTCTCTCAGCGTCTCAGAGCAGAAGGACGTGCGCTCTGCTTGTGTCAAACAGCTCAGCAAAAATTATTATATTTCTTCACAGAGAAACCTCTACTATTAGCTGTGATCCTTACAATTTAATTAGATTAGAGATTGGGAAGATTTTATGTAGTTAGGTAGGGGAATTTTAAAGGAGCATTCCCGCTGTAAAGTCACGGGGGGAAGCGGAGGGGGGGCCCCCGCGGGCGAACACAGACAAGCTCTATAAAGAATACTGGATAAAGTTCACCAAGACTTAGTGTAGACATTACACTGCAATAGCTTTATTATTAACGTTTTCTATTGAAATATTTCCTGGATATTGGGCAGCCTGAACTTATATTAGGATTTCACATCTTTTCTAGTAACTGCAGGTCTCTTTTTTTAGGTGCAAAACTCCACTTTTATTATCAGTATACATTTCAGATAGGTGTTCATTTTCAATCTTGCCCATTACACCTTTGTTGATATATCCACCTTGCACTTAAATTTTAATCCAGCCAAAAATATCTTGTATTATACGAATACATAACAGATATGTGTTTTTTTACTTTGGCGCACTACAGCTTTGTTCACTGAGGCAGCTTGCACTTAAATTTGAATACAGCAATTTTATAGTCACCACAGGTGAATTGAAAGGTCCCAAAAATTTCCTTGTATTATCCGAATACATTTCAGAAAAGTGTTTTTTCATTGGCGGAGGCCACTTTTTTATAGATTACTTTGCAGTTAAATTTGATCCAGCAATTTTGTAGTCCCCACGGTTTTTTGATAGGTCCCAAAAATCCCTTTTATTATCAAATAATTTAGATACGTTTTTTTTTCATTTTGGGCGCGGCCAGTTTTGTTGAAAGATCTACTTTGCAGTTAAATTTGAAACAGCAATTTTTAGTCCCCACGGTGAATTGTTTGGTCCCAAAAAAAATTACCTTGTATTTCAAAATAAAACAGATGTTTTTTTTTTATTTGGGCACTCAGCTTTGTTATTGGGCGCTTCATTTTTTTTAATTTAATACAAAAATTTTTATAGTACCACAGGTGAATTAAAGGGTCCCAAAAAAATACCTTGTATTTCCGAAAAAATTCGTTTTTTTTTTCACTTTGGGCGGGCCCAGCTTTGTTGTATATACTTGCGTTAAAATTTGAACCCAGAAATTTTGTAGTCATCACAGGTGAATTGTAGGTGCCAAAAAATCCTTGTTTATGCGAATAAAATTCAGTTGGTTTTTTCATTTTGGCGCGGGCCCAGTTTGTTGTAGACTACTTTGCAGTTAAATTTGAACCCAGCAATTTTGTTTTGATTTGAGGGATTTGGAATGCTGTGTTTTCCCGTCTTTTTTTTTAAGAGACTTTCCACAACTCTTCCATACCTCTCAAATTTTTATTTTTCTGAACATGGAGCGAAATTCAGGTGGGAAGCGAAAAAAGAGGGGGGTGGAATGGAGGTAGAGGTCGAGGAAAAGGTGCCCCTTCCCATTGCTGGCGAGCCGCATGCCAGCGAATCGTCATTTGCGGCCGTCAGGCTTTTCTTCGGGGGTAGGGCCCTGTGAAATCGTATGAACGTGTCCCCCAATTTTCCCTTCAGTGGTTAATGAAACCCTACCCCAGAGTTTACCCCCTGTCCTCCCAGTCACGGCACAAATGCGTCTTAGCATCCCGCATCTGCCCCAACTGAGCGCCCAAATGTAAAATCGTGTACCCACCATGTGGATAATCCTTTTCTGAAGACCTCTTTGATGAAAAAAATGCGGTTGGGGTCAGAAGGCATTTTAAAAAGATCAAGGGCCCAAAGAGGTGTTTTTTCTTGCTCTGACCCCCCAGTTCTGATGCCATCAGAGGAGGGAAGGAAACGGGCAATCGCAAAAATCCCGGGCGGTCGCAAAAGCCTTGCAGTCCTCTTGCTTGTAGCCCCCCGCTCCCGGATGCAGAATTAGGAGCAAAAATCCTTGTTTTTGATGATGATGACGACATTGCGGTTTCCCAAGTGGTCTTTTCGAGAATTTGCTTGCGAGCGTTATCACTGGGGGAGGGGGAAGGGCGATGGGGTGTGTCGTCGGGTTCCCCCTAAAAAAAGGGAGAGGGGGGTCGCAGAAGTCCGTGATTGATTCCGCCAGCCACGGTCAGCGCAAAAACCCCCTCCTGCTTTCCCGTTAAAAAGGTCCCGGACCTTCAAGCCTGGGCCTTCTTTGACCAACCCCCTTGATTACCCAGCGATGTATATGCCGCTTATGCCGTAAACGATAAATAGAGGCAAGAACCTTAGGTAGTTAACCCCCACCAAATGTCTGTACATGCACGAATGCATGATTGAAATGGGGGCAACATTGGCCAAAAAAGGCCAGCTGAGCCGGGGGCCCCCAACCACTGTACACCCTCTGTCTCCACCTCTCCTCCCCCGCACCCCCAAGCGTTCCCCAGCTGCCATTTTCTCAGAGTATGATAGGGTCAGCCTCCGCTTAGCCTCCACCGTTGCCCGAGTCCCCCCAGCAGTACAAAATGACACATGGCCTGACAACAGCGATGGGCCTGGGGTGTTGAGCCACCGAGACTGGGGCAGGGGGAAAGAGCTCTGCACCCTTTGCCGTTTTTTAAGAAGCCCCAAAAATGGTCATGCGGACAAACCTTGTCCATGGCTTGTGGTATCTTAGTTATGGAACCCCCCCCCCCCCCCCCCCCCCCCCCCCCCCTCTTCCCCTGAAAAAAACGGAGGGAGGACACAGATGCGGACACGGAGCCTTTCTCTCTTTCAAATCCCCAAGGCCGCAGTTTCAAAAATTTTATGGGTCTTCATTAGGTAGGGTTCGGGGCCCGAGCTAGTGCAAGGGGGCGCATCAGCTCTCAGGGTGCATATCTGGGCAAGTCAGGGCTGTGTTGAACTGTGTCGGAGGCGCAGAAGAAGGGGGGGCGGGGGGGGTATTCCTAGACCGCTTTAAACGACGTCCCTCCCCTTGGGAAAGGGTTGGCCCGAATTTGAGGCGGAGGGGGAACATGAGGAAGATCAGTTTGCTAGTGCCCCTCGACCAGAGGTTTGGGAAATAAAGGCTCCATCTCTCACATAGGCTTGGATGCCCCCATTTTCCAAACATGACCCTCACATTAAGGCCATCAAAATGAAAAAACAGTTACTGGGTGGCCACCTCCGGGACCCCCGGACAAAACAAAACTCAGCACTTTCCTTCCACCCACCCAAAAGAGTTTAAAATGCAGGAAATGGGGATTGTGTTATAAAACTGGAGCTCTGTTGGTCTGCTTCCCTTCCCCCAAATGTCACGGTGGAACAATCGCGACGTGACAGCAGTAGAGTGCCAAGTAGGCGTAGCGGCAGCAGGAAAGGTGGCAAAAAGCCTAATGGGGCCCTTGGCAATTTTGTTTACCACCACCAACGCATGCAATGCAGGGCACACATCCAACAACAGAGCCCAAAATTTAAAGATATGGTGCAAATCTGCGTCTCAACCCCGATGTTTTGTAGTTTTCCCGGCCCCCATAGATTTGGGTATCCAAAATGGCGAATGGCCGAGCTGGCCCTGTACCCAAATAGAGGGTTGTCTCCCCAGAGCCGCGCATATCTGACGGACCTTCAGCACAGGGGGAGGGTCATTACGAAAAAACCATGGCTTTCCAAAAATGTGGATCGTTTGACTTTCTCAAGGGTGAATCAGGCATGGATCTCTGATGATGTTGTGGCCCCCTTGCCGGGTCACCCATTAGTTTCCGGTCTACTTAATTCTCTTCAAACAGAAATGGTCTCTTGAAAACTTTTTTTTAAAATGATCTTTCTTACTGCAATTTTTATTCTCTTTTCCCCCAAAAGTTCATTTTGTGGGTTTTGCTGTGAGGAGTGTAAAAGACAGCAAGGTTTCATGACAACACCGTATTCCTTTTCTCCTTTATCTTTAGAAATTTTGCATTGTCAAAGGTTTTAGGGTTTTTGCTGTGGATACCTATAATTTGGGCCTTTGGGAAAAGAAATGTGGTTTTAAGTGGCATTTCTCCCTCACAAATTTTATAGTGGTGAGAAGTTTTTATATTTTTTTTGGGGGCATGTTGCTGTGAGTAAGAATAATCATGGGCCTTTTGGAAAAAGGGGAAATTGGCTTTTAAGTGGCTTTCACCCCCACAATTTTTAATAGTGGTGGAAGTCTATTTATAATTTTTTGGGGTCATGTGCTGTGAGATACAGCAATAAACTGGTCCTTTGAAAGAAATGTGGCTTCTAAGTGGCATTTCCCCTCCCAAATTTTTTAACAGTGGTGAGAAATCATTTTTTAAATTTTTTGGGTATGCTGCTTTGAAATGCAGCAATACTAAGGTCCTTTATAAAAAAATGTTGTTTTAACAGACATTTTTTCTTCAAAATTGTCCAAGTGGCTCAAGGGTCAGCTTTGAATTTTTTGGGGGGATTTGGGTTTGAAATGCGCTATACTAAAGGGCCCATTTTAAAAAATGTTGTTTTTCAAGATCTTTTAAATGGCTAAAATCCCCGTATTGGAAACCCCCTTTAAAACAATTCAAAAAAAAAAGAAATTTTTAAAAAGAAAATTGGGAAAAAATTAAAATCCCTTTTTTAAAAATTTGTTTTCTACAATTAAAATTTACTAAAAAACTTGCATGTACAAAATGGGCTGGAAAAAAAAATTCCTCTAAATTTGAACAAGGAGGTACAAAAACTTAAACCAATGTGGGTTTTAATTCAGAGGAAAAGGGATTTATGGACCCACGGACAGAAAACAAAGTACAAGACAATTTCCTCCAGGGATAAGTGAATTTTGGGTTTTTTTTTTTTTTCTGTGGCTTTATAACCAAAGTGTGTTGCCTAAGATTTTTAGCACAAACCCCATTTGACTGTTGGGATTTTAAATTTCCAGTTTTTTCCCCACCCCCTTTTTGGTGTAAGAATGAAGGGTTTTTTGCTCTCCCATAGATTTTAAAATGGCATCGCTCATAATCGATTTGCTCACCATGGGATTTTTTCTTTTTCAAATAAAATGGTTCGACTATCGACCATCGACCGATGTCGAGGTCAACGAAAACCCGCTCAACACTTTAAGTACCCTTTAAAGCAGTATTTTATGAAAGGACATGACTAACCAAATCCTTTAACGTACAGCCCCAAAAACCCCCACATTTTGCCCGGGGCCCCATCAGCAGAAAAAAAATAAAAAAAAAAAAAAACCAACTATTTTTTCCAATACTGCTGGGGCAAGGTACTTCCCCTTTCCCAAACGGGGAAAATTGTTCCACATGACTTTAAAATTGAAGCAAACGAAACGGGATGCCCCCCATAGGCCCAACCCGGGGCCCTTTCCCTAAAAATCCGCATTCACGGTAAATGGGTTAAGGAAATTTACGGATCAAAGGGAAGCGGGTTTGAGGGGCCCGGTTAAAGGGGGGTGGAACACGAAAATTTTTTTCAGCTAGCGGGGCCGGAGTTCAGGGGGTGCGGTGAGAGCCGGGGCTGGTGTTTTTTAAACTAAACACGAAATTCCCTAGCAGTCCCGGGAGTTACAGTGGGTGCTTAAAGAGCCGGGCTGGCGTCCGTCATCTTTTAAATGCCCTTATGACGCAGTAAGGGAAAAACAGCCGGCTGAAGCAGAGTCCCGGAACGGAATTGTAGCTAAGCCCCTTTCCAGCCATCCTCAGTAAAAACAGTCAAGCCCTTTGGGAAAGGGGTTTGGGGAAATTTTTCTGCCTCAAAGAAGCACTTGCCCCTCCGTATTATTGCACCAATTGACTTAGGTTAAAAATTCTGGGGGGTTTTGACCCCCGTTCCACCCGGGTCCCCTTTTTTTCTTGGCTTTTTTTTCTCGTTTTACTCAATGTGTTAAAGGAATTTGTCTCTGTTCTTGGGGGTGGCGAATGTGCTCCATACTCCAGGGCCCCTCTAAATTAACCTCCCATCTTTCAAGCCCTTCCTGAACCTCCCCTTGTACAATTCAGAGGAATATTTGTATAAACTTTTTTGGGTACATTAAATTTTTTTTTGTATTTTTAAATTCTAGAAAACAAAATTTTTAAAATAGAATTTGGTCCCGCAAACATTCTTTGGGGCCCCCTTTTTAATTGGGATTAAATGGGTTTTCCCTACAGGAAGGCCAAGGCTAAGGAAAATCATGCAAAAAAAAGGGAAATTTTGCAATAAGGGGAATTAAAAGGGCCACCACCTTTTTTTCAGGGAAACCCCTTCCCTAAAAATTCAACCGAAAACCCTTCAAAACCAAAATGGGACAAGGGTAAGGGGGAAAAAAGCGAAAAAACCCCAAATTTTTACAAATAAAAAAGCCTGGGTTTTTGTGCGAATTACTCGGGGCCAAGTGGCCCAAAAATAAAACCAAAACAAGACCCTTTTGCCAATGATGACCCCCGAGTGAAAAAACAAAATTTCTTTGGGGGGGTTAAAAAACCAAAAAAATTTTTTTAAAAAGGAAGAATCCGCGAAATTTTCACAGGCAAGAAGGGCCCAAAAAAATACAAAAGGAATTCTAGCATTTTAAAAAATTGTGAAGGGAGAAAGCCACAGGAAGGCCCCCAACGGTTTCCAAAAGGGGCCCTTGGGAAAAATACGTATCTCATAGCATCATGATCCCAAAAACCCCGCGAAAAATTTTAATTTTAAGAAGTGAGTAAATTTAAAAACGGTTTTAAACCCTGAAACCGGAAAAATTGGTTCCTTTTACCGTTCCCACACCGAAAAAACCCCAAAAAGACCCTTTTTGGGGAAATGAGAAAAAAAAATTCAGGAAAAAAATTATTTAAATTTTAAATTTTTTTTTTCAAAAGGACCTTTCTGTTTTAAAGGGAAAGTTGGGAAATAACCGCAACTAATCGGTGACCTCGGGAACCCTTTGGGCCCCAACATCACAAAAGATCCAGCCTTTATTCCCTCTTTGATGAAAGTCAAACGATTTCCCCTTATCAGGGGAAAACTGGATTTTTTTCTGAATGGGCTCCCCCATCTGTGCTTGGGAAAGGCCCCTTCCCGAAAATGAATTTCTGGGGAGGAAAAAACCTCTATGGCGCGGCGAGCGAGCTCCCGGGGGATTCCTCCCATTTTGGATACCCCGAAGTCATTGGGGGGCCCAAAAAACCCCAAAAAAAATCGGTTTCTGTATGTGGGGCCCTGCCTTTAAAAACTTGGTGTAGGAGGGAAATAAGGAAATTTTACAAGGTCACCCATTAAAGGGTTCTTTCCCAAAACCAGCTGCTGCTGGGTCTACTTGGCACCTACCGCTGTCATGTTTTTCTGACGTTGTTTTCCCCCGTGACATTTTTTAAGAACGTGAAGCATAACCAACAGATGTTTGATCAAACAGCACGGTTCCCCAAAATTTCTGCAAATTTTTTAAACTCTATTTTGGGGGGGGTGGGGAAAAAAGTGCTGAGGGTTTTTGCTTTGGGACCCCGGGAAATCGAGGAGGGGGGGGCCACCCCTAACGTTTTTTCATTTTGGTTTGGCCCCCTTTAATTTTAGGGGAAAGTTGAAGGGAAAAGGGGCATACAACCTCAGGAGGAAAGGGAAACCCTTTATTTCCAAAGCCCCTAGGTCGAAGGGGGACTAGCAAACTGATCTTCCCCCATCTTCCCTCCTCCCCCTAAAACCCTCCAAAACCCTTTTCCCAAAGGGAGGGACAATTTTAAAAGTCGTTTTCCAGGAAAACCTATCCCCCGCCTCAAGGGTTCAACACACCCCCGACTTGCCACAGGGGCGTACCCTGAGAGTAAGGCGCCGCCTTTGCACCAGCCCCTGGGCCCCCCAACCCACCGCCCAATGAAGACCGACAAAGGTTTTTGAAACTGTTTGGGCCCTTTTGGATTCCAAAAGAGAGAGGCTCTGGGTCGTCTCCTCTCCAACCTGGTGGGAAAACCCGCTTTTTCAGAGTGCCAACGATTTTTTCCAAACAAAAAACAAACCCCAATGCCTTTTGCTGACAAGGGCAAATTGGGCCGCACTGACCATTTTGGGGGGTTTCCCTTTAAAACTTTCAAGGGTGGTTCCCGAGCTCCCTTTTAAATCCTCCACTCTCGGGGGGCTCAATACCCCGAGGGCCCAACAACCCCTGCCCTTTTCAAGCCATTGTGTCACTTTCCCTACGCTTAAAAGGCATTAGCCTGCAGCCCTTTTAATCGCGGAGCATGGGGAAGGGGGGAGTTCCAGAGTGTTTCCCCCCCCCCCCCTTTTCCAAAACCCAAAAAGAGACTGGTTTTAAAGGGGAGGCCGAGCTTTATTTTTTTTAAAAGCAAACCAGGCCGGGACGAAGGCAGGGGGCGAAGGCGGGGAAATGGTTTAGCTCAAACCTCAAGCCTTCCTCAGCAGGCCCTTTCCCAACCCCCCGGGACGCTTTAGAAATTTCCCGGACCAACCGGGGGTTCCCTGATTGTGCCAGGCAAGGGATGTGCTCCAACCTACCGATCTTAAAAGGCGGGGCCGGCCGATTAGGGCCTTTTTCGCACACCAACCTTTGCCTGGGACAAGGTCTTGTCCCCCCAGCCAGCCTCGGTTTTCTTCGAAGAGCCTCCACAGACCTGCCGTGGATGATGGCCCCCAAAACAGAAAATTTAAATTTTAACATGGCCTGGTTTCCCCTGGGGACGTGGGTTGCTTTCTAGTGGGCCTTGGAAGGGAAAAAACCCCCAAACCCTCCCTTTAGTTTTTGAAGAGCTGCCCCGAGGCCTGAAAAGCCCCCGGCCCCACCAAAAACATCCACCCCGGGCCCCCCCAGTTTACTTTCCCCCAGAGATATAGCGGCCCTTGGGGTGCTTTCCAAAATTTCCCGTAACGGTGGGATAGGACTTTTTTCCGACACAGATGGGAGACAAAGCCTTTAAATTTAAGTGACCCGGGCTGGCCGGGCAGGGACGGCTAATTTGGGAAAGAAATGGCCCGCACGGGATCTTTTAAATTTTGGGGGAAGGGAAGGGGCCCTATGGGGCAAAGCCATTTTGTTTCCAAACCGACGGGAAAGGGAAAAATTTCCAACCAAAAGCCTACAATGGGCCGACTTTTTGGCTTTTGGCTTTGGGGGTTGTTTTTAAATTTAAAATTTTCTTCTGCTCCCCCAAAACCCGGGAGAAAAGAAGGCTGGCTGCAAAACGGCCCGCTGTACGGGGTGTCAGTTCAAACTGTTGGGGAAGGGGAAGGGGGAGAATGTGCTCGGGGGGTGCTTTTTGGGGGAAATCGGTGGAGGGTTGGGGGAGGCTGAAGCGGAAACTGATCCTTGGTCAAAAAAAACTGAGAGACATGGTTTAACTGAGGAACGCTTGGCTTGGAAATGGCGGAAGAGGAGGCGGAGACAAAGGGTGTGACATGGTTTAAAGCCCGGGATTGGGGGCCCTTTTTTCCCCCAAGTGTTCCCCCCTTTCAACTCATGCATTTGTCGAATGCCCACTAACAAATTTTTTGTATGCCCCGGTTTACGGCAAAGGAAAGGTTTTAAAAAAACATTGGGTTTGGGGAATCAAGGCCCTTAACGGGAAAAAAGGCCCCCCCTTAAAAGGTCCCTGGACCTTTCAAAGGGGGTAAGGGAGGGCGGGGTTTTTTCCCCTGGGTCTATGCTGGTTTTGGAATAATCCCCAGCGGACTTGTTTCGACCGCCCCCCCCTCCCCTTTTTTAGGCAAAGCCAAACTTTACCCCTAAACCCCCTTTTTCTTCCTCCTCGTCCAGTTTATTTAAACGCTCGCAAGCAAATTTCTGCTGAAAAGGGCCAAAATTGGATTTCCCCAAATGTCGTCATCGCCATCATCAACACAGGGACTTTAACGTCCGACAAAATTTTAACATCCGGAGCTGTGGGTACAAGGCAACAGGCACTTTCAAAGGGGTTGCCGAAAAGCCTTTGGGATTTTTTGGGCCGGATTTTTTACATTTGGGCTGGGGCCTTCTTGGGGGTTTCAAAAGTTGGAAAACAAAAATTTGGGCCCGGGGGCGGGAATTTTATTTTTATTTTAAACGACAAAATTTTGTGGCCCGTGACTGGGGGACGAGGAGGGAAAGACTGCTGGGGTGGGAGGTTTCCCTTAACCCCCTGAAGAACAATTGGTGGGCAAAAGTTTGTTAATTACATTCACAGGCAAACCCACCCCCACGATTACAGGCCCGACGGTCCCTTAAACCGACGATCCGCTGGGTTTTGGTTGTCGCCAGTAAACCTTCTCTCCTACCTCTACCTCCATGTCCTCACCCCCTTTTTTGCTGCCCTTTCCACCCCGGGAGTTCAATTTCCCTGTTTTAAAAAATAAAAAGTAAAATTTTGGAAAGTTTTTTTACAGTCTCTTTAAATTTTAAAGACGGTAAATCACAAACTATTCTTAAATCCCACAAAATTTCCCCCAACTAGGATTAGAAACAGAATTGTTTTCCATTAAAAAATCTGTGAAATTCGGTCTGGTGGGAAAAACCCAAAATTCCTTTTAGGGCCCCTTAATTTACAACTGCCCAGTAGGACAAAACAAACCCATTGTACAAATGCACGATTTGCGCCCAAAATAGACCCCTGATTTAAAATAAATTTTTAAAAAAAGAAAGGTTTAAAAAATGTGGGAAACCCAAAAAGGGGGCCATAAAAAAGTTTGGGCACCAAAACCCCGGCCCCCACAGCTTTTTTTTAAATTAAACCCCCCAATTAAAATAATTTTTTAAATCAAAAAATATGGCGTAAACGAAACCCCTATGGCCAAACAAACCACGGGGCTGCAAAAATAATTAAATGTTTTAAAAAGGGATTAATATGGCGGGCCCGGGCCAAAATGGAGCCTCACCATCCAAAACCTCTGTCGGAAGCATTAAAGCGGGGTTAAGGGGGGCCCCTCCAAAGTTATAATGGTTCACTGTTGGGTCCTAAATTCCGATTGGTTTTGGGTTCTGCCAACCAAGAGAAAACACTTACAAAAATTTAAAATTTCTGTATTTCCCCAAATTTCTAATAACCCAAACCTGATGTTGCGCCGGGGACCGCACAAACAAAGTTGTTGTTTAATTTTAATTTTTGAAAATTTTTTTAAAAAGGTTTTTAGCCTTTTTTCAAAATGTTTTTCAAATTAATAAAAACGATTTATTTACTAATACTCCATGCAGCACGGTGCTGAGATTTCAGTGCCCCAATCTCTCCATAGACTACAATGGGACAAAGTAGCTCGCGCTCTGATTGGCCGGGATAGCCAAGCCGCCACTAGCTTAAACAATCAGCTCTTTTCTGCCTTTTTTACAGTATCTAGTACTGTCCCTCCTTTTCATTTGATTGGTCAATATTTCTCCATAGGTTATAATGGGTCACTGTCGCTCCTATTCTGATTGGCTGGTTTATGCCGACGAATGAGAAACGCTTATAGAATTTGAATTACTGTATTTCCCGGCAATTTCCAATCTCCAAATTCCTGATGTTGCGCCGTTCTTGATTTTTTGTTAATGATTCTATTTATGTATGTTTTTTAGAAGGTTTGAGCTCTTTTTCAGATAATGTTTTACACCTAATAAAAACGATTTTTTTGAATCATACTCCATGCCTCACGGAGCTGAGAGCTGAGATTTATTTCTTGAGCGATCTTAAATATTTTCACTTTAATTTTTAGTGATCCACTTTTTCACTACATTTAATCGCTTTTAGACAGCTTTGATTTTTCACTTTATTCAATCATTCATTTGAAAGACAACTCTTTTTGCTCTTCACTAACATGTTTAATGATTTCTCGCTCATTTCCAGCCTGTCTCGAATCAGAATACATGTTAGGTAATTCCCGCACTGCGCCCCACACCCTGGCGAGGCGCAGGGAACTTTTCACCGCATGTATGAGTGCACCTCCTCAGGCGGCGCATCTTAGGCGCAGTCCCGCACTGCACCTAAGTTCCGCACTGCGTCTCACACACTGGCGAGGCGCGGTGGACTTTACACCGCATGTATAAGCGCACCTTGGGCGCCGACATACATGAAAAAACTTTGAGAGTCTTGGTTCACATATTATTGATCAAAAAATGCTTAAGCTGCCCACGAACTTATAACGTGATCTCAGGTCCGGCAGTCCTACGCTATCTTTACCTCTCAATAGAGCCAAATCCAAGCCTCTCTCTGGGTCAACCGACCTCCATTATCCAGAGAGAAAGAAAATAAAAAAAACACCAAACCTGCAAGCTGAACTCTTATAACAGCCTGTGAAAGTGGGCGTGGTGCAGAAAACCAAAATGGAGGCATCCCTTCCTCCCCATATAGATTAAAAGCAATATACACCAAATACAACGTATGGTTCTGCACAAAAAAACATTTCTGAAAAAACACTATGCGAACCTGGGTGCCACTGGCAGGGTTGCAGCACATATATATATATATACACACGCACACCACTACCAGCGGCACATGACTGCAAAAAGGGCAATACATTACATGGAAATCCCTAAAGAAGCATTTATGCTATCTATCATACATGAAAAAACTTTGAGATTCTCGGTTCACATATTTTTGATCAAAAAATGCTTAAGCTCCCCATGAACTTACAACGTGATCTCAGGTCGGGCAGTCCTACGCTATCTTTACCTCTCAATAGAGCCAAATCCAGGCCTCTTACTGGGTCAACCGACCTCCATTATCCAGAGAGAAAGAAAATAAGAAAAAACACCAAACCTGCAAGCTGCACTCTTATAACAGCCTGTGAAAGTGGGTGTGGTGCAGAGAACCAAAATGGAGGCACCCCTTCCTCCCCATGTAGATTAAAAGCAATATACGGCAAATACAACGTATGGTTCTGCACAAAAAAAGATTTCTGAAAAAACACTATGCGAACTTGGGTGCCACTGGCAGGGTTGTGGCACATATATATATATATATATATATATATATATATATATATATATATATATATATATACATACACACACACGCACACAGTGGCACCCAGGTTCGCAAACAGACGCACGGACTGCAATAAGAGTATTTAAATGTTGGGGCGTGGCCTGACCGGGGATGTAGAAGGACGCACTGAGAAAGAACTCTTGCTCAGGACTACAGAAAACGGCTCAACCAAACCCTTCTTCCACTGGAATTAATCCCAGGACCGATCCAACACCTGCTGTGGCCCGTGGGGATCATTTTGAGACCATCCGCGCCTCTCTACACCCCGCCGAACCGGAGATCTAGGTCTCGTGGAGAAAAGCCTGTGTCTGCTCAGGGGACCGCGGCCATCTCAGCGCGTCCTCTCCTAGCTGAGGCGAATCCCGTCACCCTCTGCCAGCTGGGACAAACCGCCGCGGATCAGAGGAGAAGCTGTTTCTGCCTGCAACGGGACAACTAACAGCTCGACTACCTGCAACCGCCGAGGTGAATGAGACCGCCATCCAGGCTTGCTGCCTGGCGCAGGTAACGGTGCCTGGTGCCATCTTGTCGCGGAGCTATCTGACGGAGCAGGGGAGCCCTGTGCAACCGCGCTGATACCTCGGCTTGCCGCCGAAGGACTCTGTGTGGCACGCTGTGCCCTCGTTAATAGGAAGAAGCCGTGGTCCGACCCGAGTGCAAGCACAGCGGGTGACACGGATGCTGTGCTTGTCACCTTATTATAAGTACAGCATTTGGCGCCATTTTTCTATACTGCCCTCCATTTTGGGACTGCACTGCGGGCTTAAGCAGCTTATAACATATTGGGAGCCCAGTATCCCTTACCCCAGAACGGCCAAAGATAATTAAAAAGAGAACAAAAGAGAAGGAGATAAGAAATAATAAACCTACTCCTCTGGCTGGCTATTTGCTCAGTGGCATTCACAGCTAAGCTACCACTTTCAGATATTCAAACATAGCTGCTCCCAACAAGAGATTTACCCTCACCACTTAAAGGAACTCTGTATTGTAACTCTACTTCTTACCTACCAAGTTTTAAGCTCATACTAGCTACAAGGGCTCTCATTGCAGTATAACTTAAACAGTACTCTGTGGCACGCTACTACAGAACTACTCAGAAGTGCTTTGCTTTAAGCTCTGTGACTCTCTGCACCAGCTAGCTACCAATTCAAACCCTACCCAATAGTGCTGCATGGTGGGCGACATCTTCTGCTTTCTCAACACATACCCTTCCTCATCAGTTTTGCATTAACCCCTGTATCTTCTGCTAGATCATCACTAGCTAGTCAACCTTCTTCATCAACACCGGCGACCACAGAAGTGTAGATCTCTTTACAACAACCCATCACAGATTGGAACTCATATAATCCAAGTGTCACGTCTTCAAGGAATTAAAAAAAGAAACAGGAAAAGAAGAGAAGGGGGAAAAAAAAAAGGGGAAAAGTGATTTAATAACTTAATACCCCAACTTACCTAACACATGTCCTTCCACACCCCAAAAAAAATGAGGAGCTCTGCAAAGAAAACGCAAAGAGTCAAGCCTGTGAAACTCACTCAATTCTTTCAGCAATCTTCTCCACTCCCACAAACCTTAGATGTCCAGAATCCCTTCTCTCAATTATCATCGGCCTCTCCCAGGCCAGAGTCAGTGGACATGGACTCCCAAGATTGTGCAGATCAAGTTCCTTTAACTGAAGCTACTCTTCAAAAGCTCTTTGCTTCTTTCAGAGACACACTAAAGAGAGACTTCAGACAAGTTATGGTTGACCTAAAAGCAGATATACAGTCTTTAGTTGCCAGGACTGACCATGTAGAACAAAAGATAGCGGAGTTCTCCACCTCTCACAACTTACTAATTGACGCCAATGCAGAGTTAGAGGAGGAGGTGCAGAGGTTGTCATCAGAAATTCTGGATCTAGAAGATAGATCTAGAAGGAACAACATACGAATCAGAGGGGTCCCGGGGAAACAGTGAATGCAGGGGCCCCTTGCCCCCTTCTTAACAGATTTATGGGGGCTGTTTTTAAAACCCTCTCAAACAGAGCTTATGATCGATGAAAACCGTCTCCCAAAACCCAAAACATCTTGCTGCACTACCCCCAAGAGATGTTAGCCAGACCATTTTTCAAGATCAAGATGAATTTCTGAAAGCATGAGGGAAAACACTTCGTTACCAGTAGATTTACAACCTTTTATCTTTCCGGATCTCTCCGTGGAAAAACTCAAACGAAAAGAGTTTGCCCTTTTACAAGCTCCTGGGGATCAAAAATAATATAATGGGATCCCGGTAAAAAAAAATTGTAACAAAGAAGGCATCACAACTATTGTAGCCCCCCAACCCGGGAAAAGGTATTCCTCCTGTCCGGGAACCCTACTGTCTTTTTTTCCGTTAATTCCCCCACAGCGAAAAAGGGTCCTGTCAGACCGAACCATTACCCCACTTTTCGAAAAGGGAACAATAAAAAAACCTCCCAGTGACTGATTTTTGGGTTTCTCCAAAGCCTTAGCCCTTAGAGCTTCCGAGTGACTCTTAGTGGTTTTTGATACTCTCGGTCTCCCTTGTGGTTATCACCCCCGTAGATTAAAGCAACGGACTTGCCTTTTGTTTTTTTTCCAGTCCACGGGAAAATTTTACTTTTTTCAGTTCCATTTTGCTGTTACCAAATATGTTAAAAGTATGCTCCTTTTGGTTTGTTTAAAAATGTTTCTCCCATTACTTACCAAATTTGTGCTCTATACTTCACCCAATTTATGAACAGTGATTCCAGTTGTCTACCTAAACTTCATGTCCCTATTTTGGTTTAAAGTTTTTATCATTAAATGTGAAGGGACTTAATTCCCCTTTTAAGAGATCTTTATAGGGAAAGAGATTTTGGGGTCCCCGTGATGTGGGGCCTCAAAAAAACTCTTTAAAAAAAAGAATTTAGTTTACGTCACAAAAAGTTTCCCCATGTTTTCCCCACTCGCCGTTGGATGTCAAACAATGTGGGGTTTCAATTTTTTTAAAGATTCAGTAGCCTTTGCTTAAACATATTCCGGGCCCCCAGGGTCGTTATGTTATTATACAATGCACTCTTAATTTGTAGCTTATATTTGGTAGCCTGTCCCCCCCGCCCAACACCATCAGATTTCTTTTCCCTCAAAACTGATTTCAAAAACCCAAAAAAAAATCCCAAAGGAAAATCCGGAATTTTTGTGGAGATTTTAAATGTCGTTATTGATAAATCGCAAGATAATCTGCACAGTTCAGACATACTCCAATTGAAAAATTTATATAGAAGAAAACTTACATGACCTTGGCGCTCTCCCATCCCACGAATTAGATTTTACCCATTATCCAGCAAAAAAATTCCCATGCGAGCTTGACTATTTTTTACTTAACAGAAAAGCTTTGCAAATGTTATTAACCCCTATATAGGACACAAGACATGGTCAGACCATGCTCCGATTACTTTTCTATGAAAAAAAATGCTTCTCTCCCCTCCTTTCACTCCTTTTGGCCCCAAAATAATTTTTGAAAATTTTGCTAAAGTAGCCCAAAGAAGTAGAGAAACCCCCTTAAAAATATTTCAAAATTTCAAAATTCCATCTGCACCTCAGAGGAAATAGCTTGGGGGTGCTCAAAAAGCATACTTAGGAGTCTTCTTATTTCCATTGCTAAAAGGAAAAAAAAAAACCCCAAGACAAAAGCGATAAAACTATTGGATAATATCAAAACCCTAGAACTCAATTAAAGAAAAACCTTTTTTCCCAAGACACCAAGGAAAACAAAACCCAACTCAAAAAACACTCAGTAATCTACATTACAACAATATGGGACAGCAAAACAGCTTAAGTGGAATTTCTACTTAAAAGGAGATAACTGGAAATTTTACTAGCGAAAAGAGTGAAGGTCCAAGGCAAAAAGCTAAAATTTCCCTTTTGAAATTTCCTCTAGAAAAGGGTAAAATCTGCGACCCACAACAAATCACTAATGGTTTGCCGGTATTTTAGCTGTTTATATAACTGAACCGAGACCCTACCATCCTACCGGTTTTAAGAAAAAAGACTCGAGGGGGTTTTCAGAATATTCTTCCTTCACTGTCAAATGAAAACTGTTATTTTTTAAATTCCCTTTTTACAAAAGGGAAAAGTTGAAACCACAATTGAAAAATAAAATGTAAAAAATCACCCGGCCCAAGGGGCCCTAACAAATGAATATTTTAAACTCTTCAAGCACATTGCCCCCACTATGTCCGACTTTTAATTCTATAGTGCGAAAGGTGCCCCACCAGAGGAAATGCTTACAGCAAATGAAACAATCCCCAAACCGGGGAAATCTTTTGACCAAGTACCAATTATGGCCCTCCTTACTTAACTCAGACATAAAATTTCTCCAAAATTTTAGTAATGGCTTAATGTTTTTTCCCCCTTTTTAATAACAAAGACAGTAGGTTTCATAAGAACAGAAACAAGAGAGGAATAAGACGAGCATTGACTTCCTTCAACCACGTTTTGAGAATTTACCTATCACTCTCCTGTCTTAGATGGAGAAAGGCCTTCCAAAAAATTGGGATTATATGAAAAACTCCTTTTAAAATTTGGCTTTGTGGTCCACCCTTTCAGCAGTGTTTCATTATACTTTCCCCCTGGGCCCAAAAATCTTTGTTTCAGGATTTCTTCAGAAAGTTTTTTTAAGATATCCAAGGGCACGAGCAGCGATGCCCATTGCCCCCCCTTATCATGTCTTGTGTTGAACCTTTGGGGCAGAGCTTTAGGAACTCCCCTCTAATTCAAGGAATAAAAATAGGTGGGGAAACTCTAAAATAAGCCTTTTTGCCGAGATATTCTAATTTTTTGTCGAAAACCAAATTATCATTCCGAACTCCTTACCCTACAAAGCGATATCCCACAATATCTATTACAAATTTAAAATATTACAAATCCACGCTTTTACCCATTAAGTCCCCAATCTTTAAAAAATCACACTTAAAAACGCAGATTTATTTGGGCAGAAAATTTTTTACTATTTTGGGAATTTAAAAATTTACCCGCAAGATATTTTAATAAAAAAAAACTTAGAAGATGTCTCTTCTTCCATTCTTGAAGAAATTAATCGAATGAACAGCTATTTTTTTCTTGGCTAGCACGCATAATCTCCCCAAAATGTTTCTTTTACCAAATATTTATATGTTTTTTCCCTCCCTTTTTTTTGTTTCCCCCACCAATCTGTTACTTTTTTACAGCGCCACATTTTCAATTTATAGGGGGCCCTAAAAGACCCAGGTTTAAAAATCAATCTTGTACGAAAAATCACATGGAGGTTTGTCGTCCCAACCTGCAAAATATAACTTAGCTGCAATTTTTGACCCTCTCCACGTTTTCTGGAACACCCCAGATAGCCAACAGGGCTTGCATAGAAAACAAGGCATTCTTGGGAAACTTTTAGAGACCCATGATACGATGCTTTTTGGGAACGCCCCAAAAAATTATAAGCTGTTATCTATCTCACAAGCACCTTGTGTGGACAAATCTATAGTATTGAACAAAACTCCCCCTTCCCCATTATCGGTCTGCAGTCTTGCTTCCAGATAACCTATTTAAACTGGCCCAATCTGGGTACAAGTAATTGGAGATCTCTTCCAAAAGAACAGCTTAAATCTTTTGAGGGAAATTTGCTCGCCGTTCTTTTCCTAGATATCTTTCTTTATATACCTTCAAGTGAGACACTGGTTGCAGTCTCATAAGAGGCCTTCCAAAACTAATGTTATATCGCCATTCTCTAACTTTCTCTTGAAAAAGGTCCATAGTATAAAAGGCTTGTCTTCTGCATACCAAACCCTATACGACGTAGATATTGATGTCAAGCCTACATATGCCATAAAATGGGGGAAAGGGGAATTGGCCTTCATATTCAGTAGGGAATGGTTAGCGCTAATTTAACCCAAAATTTTTTAGATGTGCTAAACCAGTGAACTTTCTAGGAAAAAAACTTAAAATGGGACCTAACACAAAGCAGCTAGCTCCTGAATACAGGGCACTCCAAATTTTTGCTGGCGAGGTTGTAGCGCAAGAGGGGTCCCCACTCCTATTGGTGGAAAAGCCCCAAAGGGAAAACCTTTAGGTCGAATAAAACCTTATTGACTAAAAAATCTTCGGGGGAAAATTAAATTTTTTAAACCGGGTTTAGCATCTTTGATTTTTAAAATTTGGAAACATACCTTTTTCCCTTTTTAAACGATACTCTCACGCTTTAAATTTCAACTGAAAGGGTTTTAGATATCATGGGGGAAAACACTTCAATTCCTAACTTTAGTGAGGTATTGCAAGAACAAAGACAATGCACGTGAGATGGTCTAAAAACCCCCCCCTCACGAAATATCGAAGATTAGAAATAACTGGTCTATATGGTGCATCCTTTTTTATCACTGATCTGCCTGCATTTATAACATGCTAAACTGGAAGCACTGACTTAAGAGTCTTTGGAATACATGTACATAATATAGTTTCCCAAAAGACTTGGAAAAACTTTTAAACTTACTGTTGTAAATGTTGTACTTAAGATACTGTACAATGGCATTTGTTGTTAGTATGTTTGTTTTCCTTTCCCCTTCGTCCCCTCCCCTCCTTGTTTCCCTTTTTAAACAAAACATTTTAGTTCTTTTTGCTATATGTTTCGTTTTCTAATAATAAAAAAAATTTTGCTGAAAAAAAAAAAGTATTTTAAAGTTATTTGGATTAATATGGCGGTCTTCCCCCCTACAAAAAAAAACCCTAATTTACTATAAAAATTATAACCAATTGTGTACAATTGAACCTAGGCCCAAAAAAGACCACGGAGTGCAAAATTTAGTATTTTTAAAGTTTATGGGGTTAATATGGCGGCCTTTGCACCCCCCCGCAAAGGCCAAATTTTCTGTAACTGTGAAAAAAATATGCTTTTCAACTGACTCTTTGTGGCAAAAGAGCCGGACTGCAAAAAGGTATTTAAAAGTTTGGGATAAGTTTTGCCCGGTTTTTTGCAACATGCACGCAGGATTTCAATAGAACGAAAAAAAAAGGGACAATTTCACCCCCATAGAGGTCTGCTGGCCCAAAAAAATGGTAAAAGAGAATGCTTTTTCAAATTAAGGGCACGAACCCTAAGCTGCACAATATCCCCTTCCTTTCAAAAACCTCTCCACTGCCCACCCCCCAACCCCCAATAATAAATAGAAAATCAGATTCCTTATCTAATCTATTTAAGCTGTAGGTAGGGTGTATGGTTTCTTTTATTAGAAGAGACTTCTCTCGAGTGTTAGAACAGTATTGGTTTAAACGCGACATGTCCTCGTGAAGTGGCAAAAACAGAAGTTAGCTGAACAGGGAAAAGAAGTTGCTAGAAAAAAGAGGGTCAGTGATTTTTTGCAGCCAATGAAACCATTCACCCCCCCGTCATACTCTAATTCTCCTCACCCCCCTCTATCCTCGGGGCTATTTGGGTGGCCGCCAAAAAAGAAAGGAAAACGCTGAAAATGAGCAATATAAAAGATTATCTTTAAGATTGTCACTAAACTACGATGATCGGAAATTTCTGATAAGCCTAAAAAACCGTGCCCCTTTAAATTTTTGCTGTGATATCGCTATCCCTGTCATAAAGGGAAACCGGAGACAGATGGGGAATCCTTTTGTTGAAAGTATTTGACGTAAGCTGTCCCGAGGAGTGGGGGAGTGGGTCCCTCCGAATATCCCCGATTGCAAAACCCAGGTGTTTCCCACAGAATGGTGATGTCCAGTTTCATACAAAAAGGTAGGGAAAAAACAAGCAGTCAAAAAAAGGGTCGTCCGCAGGTTTAAAATGAGTCAAGGTCCAAGCAATGGTTAGGAAAGGTGACAGTCAAGGAGGGTAGTCTTGAGGATAGCCAGGTCAAAGTCATAAGACACAACAGAAATATAATGTAGAAAACACTAATTAAACACCAGGCAGGCACAGAGTATGTGAGGTATTTTCCTTTACATTGGGACTATGTACTTCCATAAGTGAGGAGTAATATTAGTGGTGCCCACTGACCCATTAAATTAACAAGGCCCGGTGCACATTAGGGGGTTGCAGGTTCAAATAACTGTCACAGTCTGCTGGATAAAAAGTGAAAGAAAGTGAAGGAAAACACTCGGTACAGAGCCTCGTTCAGGCACAATTCACCTCTGTGCCCCTTAAAATAGCCAGTACTGCCCTTTTGAATGTCTATTTTTTTCAATTTTTTGGCTGGGGTTCAGCACTTATCTCATTCAAAAAAGGGAAAATGCCTTAGATAGCCACACACAGTTTTCTCTACCAAATCCCCATCACAACGTAATCTTCTGTTTAGTTTTTTCAAGGTGTATGCCTGAAATCTGTCGAAAACAAAGATTGATCAGCACAACCAAAACAATTTCAAAGAAAATAATTTAGGTGCATGCTGGCAATGCAGCAAAGCAATGCAAAAAACGACACAAATTTGCAGCGGGTCTACAAACCCAAAAACAGTAAACTTAAAAAGGGTTTTTTTTTAAATATCTTTCAAAATCTGTGTCAGAAGGATCTGTGCTATAGTAACTACGGTCCGGATTCCAACTGAAATCAATGGGATTCAAATATCACATAGTTTTTACATGGATTTTGGATCAGAATCTGTGTCAGAATCCTCGTCAATAATATGCTAAGTGAGCAAGACTGAACTGGGTGTATTTACAAAATAGCTTTTTTAAAATTTTTTAAAAAACTCTCTTAAAAATAACAGAAAAAAGGGTGGGTTAATGAAATACCAAATACTGTAATGTTCTACTATTTAGTTGTCAATATGTTTTCTGCTTCCTTTTTCTAGCAGCAATAGCTTGTACTTAATGTTTGTTTTGTTTATCCTTCCTAGGATATTACCATCCATGGGACCCACACAAATTAGTAGAATGAAGAAATAGTGGCACTCATGAAGTACACAGCAGAGCAACAATTATACAAGTGTGGCTGTGCCTGGTATCGTAACTCAACCACATTCAGTCTCATTCTGAACTGCAGTAGCAGATCATCATCATCATCGGAGGTCTCTTGAAACTAGAATGACAGCCATCTGAATTATATATGTTTTCTAGAGAAAATTGAAAATATCCGGCAAAATATATCTCAGTCCCCAAGTAATACCCATCCTGTCCCTCCCCGCACGTCCTCTACTCTGCTCTCAGCCCTTGACCCAACGACAGAGGAAGAAGTATCCAGGCTTCTCTTGTCTGCTCGCCCCACCACCTGCTCTAGTGACCCCATTCCCTCCCACCTTGTCCAGTCTATTTCTCCAGCTGTCCTCTCTCACCTTACTACAATCTGTAACCTCTCTCTCTCTCCACTGGGATCTTTCCATCTTCCTTCAAACACGCCATCATAACCCCTTTACTAAAAAAGCCCACTCTGGACCCGTCCTGCGCTGCTCATTATCGACCAGTCTCTAATCTTCCCTTCATCTCTAAAATCCTGGAACGCTTTGTCTACTCTCGCCTAATCCACTATCTCTCTGCTAACTCTCTTCTCGATCCTCTACAATCAGGTTTCCACACCGTACACTCCACAGAAACTGCTCTAGTTAAAGTCTCTAATGACCTCCTAACAGCAAAATCTCAGGGTAACTACTCGTTGCTTCTTCTCTTGGATCTCTCTGCAGCGTTTGACACTGTTGATCACCAACTTCTCCTCAGCATGCTCAGTGCCATTGGCCTCCAGGACACTGCTCTCTCTTGGTTCTCATCTTACCTGTCTGATCGCTCCTTTAGTGTCTCTTTATTCGGATCTACCTCCTCTTCTCTACCTCTTGATGTTGGAGTTCCTCAGGGATCGGTTCTAGGTCCTCTCCTCTTTTCATTGTACACAGCCCCGATTGGACAAACCATCAGCAGATTTGGCTTCCAGTACCATCTCTATGCTGATGACACCCAATTATACACCTCCTCCCGTGACATCAGTCCTACTCTCCTACAAAACACCAGTGACTGTCTGTCCGCTGTCTCTGACATAATGTCCTCTCTCCATCTGAAACTAAACCTCACTAAAACTGAACTTCTTGTCTTTCCGCCATCTAGTAACCCTCCCCCCCCCTTGCTATTTCTGTTTCAGTATGTGGTACCACCATTACTCCTAGGCAACAGGCCCGCTGTCTGGGGGTAGTACTAGATTCTGATCTGACCTTCACCCCATATATCCAATCCCCTGCCCGCTCCTATCACCTGCATCTCAAGAATATCTCCAGAATCCGTCCGTTTCTCACTGTGGAAACAACTCAAACTCTCATTGTGGCCCTTATTCTTTCTCGTCTGGAATACTGTAACTCCTTGCTAATCAGTCTCCCTCTGTGCAAACTCTCCCCTCTTCAATCTGTCCTGAATGCAGCAGGCATGCTCATCTTTCTTTCCAACCGCTATACTTATGCCTCTACCCTGTGTCAGTCACTGCACTGGTTGCCCATTCAGTAGAGGATACAGTATAAACTCATCACTCTCACCCATAAAGCTCTCCACAACGCTGCACCCCCCTACATCACCTCCCTTGTCTCTGTCTACCACCTGACCCGCTCTCTTCGCTCTGCTGCTGATATCAGGTTACACTCATCAATCATCAGAACCTCCCATGTCCGTCTCCAAGATTTCACATGTGCGGCACCAGTTCTCTGGAATATGCTACCCGGGCGATCAGGCACATTCACAACCTTCATAGTTTTAAGAGGGCCCTGAGAACACATCTTCTCAGTCTGGCCTACCAAGATCCCTAACTGCCATCACACACATCTGTCACTCTCTACACTAGGGCACTCACAGGCACTTATCCGTATATAGATGTCAGGGTGGCAGGTTCATCCATTTTTCATGTAAACCACAACCTATTTATGAAACATGGCTGGACCATTGTAAACTTGGCACTTCTCATCGTTTGTTTCCCCCATACACCCTAATAGATTGTAAGCTCTCACGAGCAGGGCACTCACACCTTGTGTCTCATCTGTATGTACTTTTAATGTGTAATGTCTGTACGTTTACCCTTGAATTTGTTAAGTGCTGCGGAATATGTTGGCGCTATATAAATAAATATTATTATTATTATTTTCTAGGATGACTGAAGTGTCCAATCCTTGAGCCATAGAACCAGACAGTGGGGGCAAGATGTTCTATTTGGGAGTTGCTTTCGCAAGGAAAGGTGATCTCACAGGGCTTAGTATTCCGGCCAGAATAGAGAGACAGACAATGTTCAGAGCACCTTTTCCAGAAGGGGAGATACCTGAAGAGGACTGCTCAGTCACAAGCACAACTGCTGAATTTCACTTCTCTTTTGGTCCAAGTGACAGGTGACCTTCTACTGACCATTGCCTATGTGCATGTTTATGACTTGGACCTTTTGATCCTTCTCTGTCCTTATCCCTTTGCAACAAGCCCATTGCCAAATGACTTTAAAGAAAATTAGGGATGGGTATCCTTGGCAGGAGCATATGAAAGCTGTTGGTGTAGGAAACTGGGGCCTAGATAGCATTCACACAATCTTGATAGGTCATTGCCTTTGATCTGGTGGAATGCGAACCTCTAGGAGATGACTGCCATGCTGCAGTATTTTTCTTCAACAATAGCCACTCAAACAGTGGTCCTTATGTATGAAAATTGTCTAGCAGTCAGAATGTCTTTGTTGCCATAGCAACCAATCAGCACTCAACTTTCATATAGTGCTTTGGAAAAATAAAAGCTGAGCTCTGATTGCTTGCTATGGGGAACAAAGAGAGTCTTACTGCTAGACAGTGTTCAGACATAAGGCCCAGTGTGTGTCTTCTTCCACTTCTGACACATCTTTAGAGTTCCTTAGTTCTCCCAAACCTCATCACTGCAGCAAGTCTGAGATCCGAGGAAGCTCATTGATAATGGTCTCAGGAGTGGGGCTGGCACCAATCATACATTTATAGCCAATTCAAAGGGAATATTATAGGAAACACTTTTAAAAGGTGGTCTTTGACAGGACTTGCACAATACCATGTACTGAAGACTTTATAAAAAAATGTGCTGTACAATTTCAAGCAAAATATTCCAAGAGCCAACAAACTGTTACCCAACAGTATATGCGTAGTGTTTATGATTGAAATAACTGCTTAGTAACCAGCAAAACACCACATTAAAATGTGAAACCAAAGAAAATAAATAAATTACTTATTCCTAATCCTGAAAACATTTTACACCTAACGTAACAGCTCAGCTACAGGTAGATGAAGCCATCATAATTATTTCCTTTATATTTTCTAATGAACTTCCATATTTTCATTCAGAAAAGAGACTCGAACTACTTAAAAGCCTTTACTGTTTATCTAATAGAGGAAGCAACTTGTTACGTTTGCATGAGAAAGTCCCGTCTGGTCTGGCCACAGCAAAGAAAATATTCACAGTTCATTACAGACACTAATACATTAATGCATCAGCTGCAAGTAAAAATGCCTGGTATTTTGTGTCGAAGCTTTTATTCTCACAGAAATACTGTCTATGTGTTTGCTTTTCATTTCTGAGTTCTATGCCAACTTTAACTGTAAATGTCATATTCCATGTTATTTTATACAGTTTATCATAAGAGACAATAAATTTAATGAATCATTAAATCTAACCTGCAGCTATTGTTCTATGAAACATTTTGACATGGACTGTTGGAAATGAAGCCTCTAACCTTATACTGTGGCACACAGGGACCTCTATCCAATGTCTAGACTACACATTGACATACATTCAGGTGTTTGCCATTGTTGAAATGATTTAGTAAATACAGCTGAGAATACATTATGATGTATATTGTCAGCCTTTTCATGTATGAACTCATGGTGAAGTGACCGTGAATTGCATTTACAGTGATACCTTGGTACTCGTTGTTAATTTGTTCCAGAAGATAGGTTGAGTTCCAAAAATGAATACCAAATAAATTTTTCTCATAAGGAATATTGTGAATTGAATAGATCTGTCCCAGATCCCCTAAGAATATACATTGTATAAGGCAATAGCAAATTACCTGGCTTTGCATGCGTCTGTTTCATTTACTTGTTTAGTTTTCTACTGGTCAGCCTGAAAATGGGCCTGGGTGCTGAGAAGTATCCGGTGCTCATTTGTCTCACTAAAAATTACAGTTGTGCCTTAGTTGGCTGGGGAGTTTCAGTAGCTCACTGTTGGCTGTGATGTAACCGGTCAGCCTGGAGACAAGCTTAAGTCTGCTGAGAGGTTTCAGCAGCTCTGACAGAAGTCATGCACTCAGCTGTAGAAGTCTTTCGTCCAAGTGCAGTGTTCCTTTTAGGAGGCATTTCAATTCATGAGAATGCTTAAATTCTTTATAGTGAGTTACATTTTTTTTTGTGAATGTGTTGAGATTGGTAGGTCCTAGAGAGATGAAACCTGGTCTAAAGCTTTCAAAACTTACATACTATACCCCTGAAATTAATTTTATTTTGTACTGTACTCTCTGAAGATATATACTGCACACCATAGAAATGAATTGTATCACACACTGTACCCCAAAAATAAATTATACTATACCCTCCCAAATTACTTGCATTATGCACTGTGCCCAAAAAAGTTGTATTGCACAATATACTCCACAAATAAATTATATTACACACTGTACCCCGATAATTACTTAGATTCAACACTATGGGAGACATGTATGATCGGGTTTTTCACCCTTTTCTGGCTACGATGTCTAATGCGCCAAACGAATGTGTTAGGTGCATTGTTCGTAAGACTCAACACTTTTTAATGTGCCTGACATGAGGGGGCGTTTTGGGGGAATGGCACACCACAACTAATATTAGACACATATATGAATGTAGGTCAGTAAAACTAGGAGCATTACTGCTCGGACAGGCAGACCTATTTTATTGTAGTCTGTCTGAGCCAGAGGAGTCGAAGTGGAGCTAGATTTTCAATTAGGGCACAAAATGTCCCTTATTTATCAACTTACACCGGTGCCATAATTAAAAATAATTTCTGATAACAATCAAATTTAAAAAAAAATATTTTCTTAAATTTAATTTTAAAAGTTATTCATTTGAAATTATAATATATAAAAATATGTAATATCCCAAAAATATAAAAATATCTCCTATAAAATGTATTTAAAATTAATAGAATCTAAAATTAATTTTATATTACATAACCCACTGATGTTGTTGTTCAGATTTTTTTAATTTTTACTACATCAAATTTAAAATGTATTTTTGCTGCTCTCACTCTTTATTCTACATACAGCAAGACCCAGCACAACAAAGGTGTACCATAGTTTCTATTCACTGACATGCTATTCTAATGACTTTTATTTCTCGCCTATCTACAGCCTTTATACATGTTTGGCGCATTACTAATGCGCCTAAGTTCTATAATGCACCAAACACATAGGCGAGGTGCAATGAACTTTAGACACCATTTATGAGCGCACAAAAAACACTTTCATACATTCAGGTGCATTTGACACTGAAAAATAGATGCGCAAATGCACTTCAATGTACCTAGTTCCATACATGTCTCCCTATATTCTAAAAAATAATTATATTTCTCACTCTACCTCCAAAACGTAATTATACTAAACATTGTACCCCCAGAAATTGATTATAATACACACTAAGCCCCACAAAAATAATAATTTTAGGCACATGGTATAAATGTATTGGCAGACTTTGTTGTGCTTGTTGACGTGGATGAACCCTATTATGATGGGTTAATCTGTGTTGGAAACTTCCACTTTATCTACACTGACACGCAAATTTCCCATTTAAATCAATAGGATGTGGAATCAGATTTAGATGTGGAATCCACTTGGAATTCCATGTCCAAATCAGATATGTGAACATTAGTGTCTGCTGAGCTCAGGAGGTCTTAAGTATGAAAACTGTCTAGCGGTGACACTGTCTTTGTTGCCCATGGCAACCGATCAGAGCTCAGCTTTTATTTTTACAGAGCACTATATGAAATTAAAGCTCGGCACTGATTGGTTGCTATGAGCAACAAGGAAAGTCTTAGACCTAGACAGTTTTCATACATAAGGGTATGTTCACATGGCGTCTTGTGTCGGTGTGAACATATGCTTTTGTGATGTGTCTACTGTACTTTAATTATTATAGTAGTTGTCCATTTTTGGATTCTCAATAAATAAATGATTTTTGAAAAAAATAAGATGGGTAACAAAATCCCCTGCTCGCTGACACCAAATCCAAGTGATAGTAATAGAGAGGCATCTGTCAGACACCTGCATTACTAACATTAGAAATAAGTGAAAAAAAAACAGACAATGCACAACATTTTTTTTTAATTTAAATTAACACTCCCCGGTATGAACCCTCATTTAGCATTCTAGTAACCAACAGTAGTCCAACTTAGTCCAATGAGTCCGACATAGCCCAAAGGAGAAAGCTGTATAAAAAATAAAAGCAAAACACGACAGTACTATGCTCCCTCACCCTCACCTTCTGAAGATCATGCCTGCAGTTGATCTTCTGGGATTGCAGGGAATGGAGTTTAAGCTGCACCATAAGATTCTGGGGGGTACAGACCACAGCTGCTGCACAATATCCAGGTGGCAATGGTCCCCTGCCCACCCCCTCAAGGAGATTGTGCCTGTTAGCTGTGCTCTGTACCCTCCCTCATCTCTCCCAACCACTGTGTTATCAATCCCAACACCTCCACTAATCACCCCATAACCCCCCACCTCCACTTATCATCCCATAATCCCCTCACCACCACCTTTTACACATAGCCCCCTCACCTCCACCTTTCACCCCATATCCCCCTCACCTCCACCTATCACCCCATAAACTCCCTAACACTGCTACCTATCACCCCATACACCGTCACCTCCATCTATCACCCCATAAACTCCCCACAATCTCCATCTATCACCCTATAACCTCATCATCCCCGTCACCTCCATCTATTACCCCATAAACTCCCCACCACTTTCACCTATCACCCCAAGGCCCCTAATCTCTACATATCACCCACCCCACCTCCACCTATCACCAAATAGCTCTCTCATCTCCCCCTATCATCAGAGCCAGCTTCACCTATCACCCAATAGCCCCATCCCCCCCATTTATTACTCCCTACCAGCTCCACATATCACCTTATAACCTCCTTACCTCGATCTTTAATTCCCTACCCTCTCCCTCTATCCCTCCAGGTGGAGTTTGTGCTGACGGGGAGCACGGGTTCAGAAGTGCTGTAAAAATTAGAATTCTAAGCCGTTTGTGTGGCAAATTCTGCAAGTATGAGTCATGGCCGGGAGAAGTCGTCATGGTGGGCTGGACAGGATGAAGAAAAAGATTGTCTCCTGGATCAATTCGCATTGCTGGATTTTTTTTACTGTGTCCTTTCAAAGATAAATGTTCTATGAGAACTCTCCTGAGTAAGGCAGCTTAGTAGCTTACTTGTTAGCACTGTTAGGCTTAGTGCACACTGCATTTGACCATACGTTAAAAGGTGTATATGATAACGCATATGCTAAAAACAGTGAATATTTGGCATACATTTATTCCAAACATGCACTGTTTTGAGCAGACATTTGGTTTTGTTAACTAGCTTTTCTATTGCGTGTCACCTGTTTTTCCTTGCAATTTGATTGGGTAGTTTTTTTTTTACGACTGATACTAACCTATATGTTTATAACATGGACACATACATTAGGCTACGCTTTCCATTGACATACACTTTTAAAAAAACGTGTACTTTAACATATTTTTTTTTCCAACAAAATATTAAAAGTTCAATACACATTTCTTGTGCCATTATACAAATAAAACAATAAAGAAATAGCTACACATTGTTGTTGCTGCGTCCATAAAACATTTTAACATTAGTTTTCCTATACAATAAACACCATTAAAGAAAAGAAAATTTTGTAACTCTAAAACTGAGAGTTTTTGGTCATTTTCCATCCCCTGAAAATTGGAATAAAATGTAATCGCATGTATCCCAAAATGGTACCAATAAAACTACACTTCAGCCTGCAAAAAACAAGTGCTCACTTGGATCCATAGGTGGAAAAACCAAAAAGTTATTATTTGCAGAAACTGGCGCCGCAGCACAAAGAAAATAGATTAGAAATAGAAATAGTTTAAATTTTTTTAGAAGTACTAAAACATAATGAAAACCCTATATATTTGGTACCACCGGAATTGTACTGACTACAGAATACAGAAAGCATAAAACATAAAAAATAAAACAGCTCACTGCCAAATTTATCTAAAAAATATCAGGGTACTAAATACTATCCCAGAATGAAAAAAACCCAATAAAACTACAACTTTTAATAGATAACAATTAAAATCCAAAATAACCCCTATTGTAGATAATGTCTCAAATTGATACACACAAAATTATAGATTCACACAGGACGGCACAGTTAAGAGGAATAGCAATAATATTCAAAAGGCTCAATATACAGTTCAGATACAACTCCAGACATATAAATAAGCCCCCATGAGTAAAAAATTTCAAAACCCAAAAACCCCAATATACCCCTCACCCGTCCCAAGCCCTATATTGCCCCTTTTTAAAAGGGGTTTAATTAAAGGGGTCATCACCCGTTGAGGGGGGCCCCCTCCCAAAAGGGAAAGGCTGCCCCTAGCAGTCCCCCCTATTTTTCCCTAATAAGGGCAATCAAATATCTCTGTTCCCAGCGGAAAAATTAACCCCCACAAGGCCCAAAAATCTCCCGACGTGTTTCCCCTATCGGAAAGGTTCATCAGGGGAGCATGGTATGTTTATTTTAGTAGATGTTACGCCATGATGAAGGAGCGTAAGGACCTCCATCAGGGCAAAACCCACGGGGGCGTTTCTGGGGCCCCAAAAAAACCCCTGGGGGCTCAGGCCCCTTAAGTTTTTCTGAGTGGGCTGGGTTTCCCAAAATGGTTTTTTGCCCTCATTGTAAACCCGCGGATGTTTTTTTTAACAGAGAAAAATCTTCTTTTTCCTGTCACAAATTTTTCTGCCCATTCCACAAAAACCCCGGGCCATCTCCTCAGCAGTCACTGGAAAAATGAAAACCCGGGCCTGACAAATCTGTTTTTTAAAAAAACCCTCTCACCTAGGGATGACATGACAGTCCCCCCAAAAAATACCCCAAAACACATGGAGAAAGGGTAGCCCAAGGGACTCATTTTTAAAAAAAAAAAACCTCCTAAAAAACCCAACCCCCCAAAAAAACTATTACTATTTAAAGGGAACAATAATCCTGAAAGGCCCTGCCCAAAAGGTTGACCCCCACATGTGACATAAAACTGTAAAACACCCTTTCTGATTACAATTACCCCCCCGCCTTTACATGCCCAATATAGTGGTAGAAAATTGAAAATGTAGGCTTGCAGAAATATTCAGTGTTACACTGCAGTCAAAATTGGTGACTTACGGAGACGCCTCAAAAGATTTTTTTCTCTTTCCTTCTTTTTTTCCATCGGGCCCCCAACGCCTTTTTTTGTCCTTTCTCCCGTCCACAACTCTTCACGAAAAATGTACAAAACAAACATTTTTTAGCCCTAAATTTTTTTCAGCATTTCTCTATTTTTTCCCAAATTTTTTTAAAAAATCCCCATCTATATGCCCCAAAGGGTTTAAATTTAATTACCCTTTTGTAGGTAAATTTTTGCCCCCTGTACCCGGGTTAGTACCCCCTTTAGCCAAGTCATTAGCCCCTCTAGCCGGGTTTTAAAGGCCCTCTGTAGTTTGGTTCCCTGCCCTTTTGGGGCAGTAATATGCCCCCTGTAGCCAGGTTCTGTCCCCTTTACCATTATGCTCCCCTTCCCCAAATTAATTGCCCTCCTAAGCCAGTTTAAAAATGCCCCCTTACCCAAAGTAATATGCCCCCCTTTTACCGAAAAATATCCCCCCTTAAACCATTAAAATGCCCCCTTTACCCCTTTAAAATATCCCCCCTTAAAGGCCAAAAGTATCCCCCCTTTAGCCAGTAAATTTTCCCCTTTTTAGCCATTAAAATGTCCCCTTGGGCCAGAAATTTGCCCCATACCCGAAATTATCCCCAAACCTATAGCGTAAATGCCTCCAAATCCCCCTTAATATCCCCCCATACCCAAAATTTAAAAATCCCCCCCCCAAAACCATTAAATATGCCCCCCAAAACCCAGAAATATGTCCCAGGGGGCCATTAATATCCCCCCCAGCCATAATTTTGGCCGCCCCAAAACCAAAAATTATCCCCCCCATACCAATAATTTTGCCCCCTAAGCCAGAAATTTTGGGCCCCCCATACCAGTAATAGGGCCCCCAGCCATTAATAGGGCCCCCCGGGCCATTTAATATCCCCCCCAGCCGGTTTTTATGCCCCAATAGTAAAATATGCCTCCATGGGGGCCAGTAATATGCCCCCTAGCCATTTAATTTTGCCCCCCAGCCTTTAATTTCCCCCCCACCCAGTGATATGCCCCCCACCCATTTAAATATCCCCCCCCAGCCAGAAATTATGCCCCCCACCCAAATTAATATGCCCCCCCCAGAAAGGGATATGCCCCCCAGCCAGTGATATCCCCCTCACCAGGGGATATCCCCCCCCACCCCCTTAAATACCCCCCCACCAGTGATTTCCCCCCCCAATCCAGTGATTTTCCCCCCCCCAGCCAGTGATATCCCCCCCCGGGCCAGTGATATGCCCCCCCAGCCGGTGATATCCCCCCCCAGACTTTTAATATGCCCACCCCATTAATTTCCCCCCCAGCCAGTGAAAACCCCCCCAGCCTGTTTATCCCCCCAAAGCCTTTAATATCCCCCCCACCCATTAATACCCCCCCTGTAGCCAGTGATATGCCCCCCAGCCAGTGATATGCCCTCCAGCCAGTGATATGCCCCCCATAGCTAATAAAAATAAAATAAAAAAAACTACTTACCTAATGAGACACGGTCCACGCGTCCTGGTCCTGCAGCTGGTTAACGGTGTAAGCAGCGTGATGACAACACGCTGCTTACGCTGTCTCGCGGGGCCCGGGACCTCCTTGGCTTAGGAGACCCAGCGTCGCAGGGGGCATGAGGTAAGCGATGCGTCACGCCCCCCTGCGACGTGGAGGTGTATGTACGGCGCTTACCACGCGCTTATACATACGGGAGAGCAAACAGGACGGGAACGATGCGTCCTGCCTCCTCCCCGACTCTGACTGCGCGGCCTCCGTGAAATGGCCACGCAATCAGAGATCGGCGTGCGCCGCCCGCACCAAGGAGCGCTCCAGGCCCACGCCAGCGGCCTGGAACCGCCGAGACTCGGCTCGTGCCCCGAATCAATCTGCCTAGCGACGCCCCTGGCGTAACATCTACTAATATATCATACCATGTTACGCCATGATGAAGGAGCGTCCTGACGTTCCTTCATCATGGCGTAACATTTACTACTATATCATACCATGCTCCCCTGATGAACCTTACTGATAGGGGAAACGCGTCGGGAGATTCTTTGGTCCTTGCTGGGATTCATTTTGCCGCGGGGACTGCTAGGGTCAGCCTTCCTTTGGTAGGGGCCACCCTCATCAGGGCGATGACCCCATAAGTACCTATTATAAGGGACAATATAGGGCTGGTACAGGGTGAGTGTATATATGGGATTTTGTTTAGAAATTCTTTACTCTATGGGACTTATTTATATGTCTGGAGTTGTATCTGAACTGTATATTGAGCCTTTTGAATATTATTGCTATTCCTCTTAACTGTTCCGTCCTGTGTGAATCTATAATTTTGTGTGTATCAATTTGAGACATTATCTACAATAGGGGTTATTTGGGATTTTAATTGTTATCTATTTAAAGTTGTAGTTTTATTGGTTTTTTTTCATTCTGGGATAATAAAAATAAAACCCTGCAAACATGACACAATTTTTTTTTTCACATTCCACCCCATTTAGAATTTGTCAAGGGTTTTCCAGTACACAGGGCCGGGACAATGGGTAGGCAAAAGTGGGCGATGGCCTAGGGCGCCACCTCTGTCACTCAGCAGGGGGGCGCAGTTATCTACTGTGAAGGTAAACGCCTAAAATGTCAGAGCTGCTGCAGTAGCTCACGCTACTAAGCAGCGGACGGATGACCTTTTGCACTGACTGCCGGTCCGTCCCAGCCCACACACATGCCCCTTCCATCCCTGTTCTCATGTTGCTGTGCTCTACGGAACGGATAATCACTCTTCATTCAGAAAGAGGGCTCCGCTCAGCTCACTGAGGCCCCACCACCCCCCTGCTTCCAAAGCTCCGGGACCGAGAGAGAGTTCACAGTTGCTTAGCTTTCACACTCTCTGTGTACAGCTTCAGCTCTGCCTGCTCCTTGCACTGAGCGGGACTGGTGGGGAGCGGAGGAGAAGAGGACGCATTAATTTGTAAGTGAAAAGTCTGCAGGCTCATAATCATCAATCATCCCTAAAGGTGCGACCTGTCCAGCTCCCTGCACAGTTCAGGATAAAGCTGGACAGGGCGTTCAGGCTGAACTGGTGTCTGTCATCTCCGTCACACTGATAAGGAATGAGATAAGAGACCACAGACATCAGTTCAGAGTGTGCAGTCCCCCAGCCAGGGCCGCCGATAGGGGGGTACAACCAGTACTCCCGTACCGGTCCCGGCCAGAATTTGAAGCAAGGGGGGGCCCTTCGGCAGGTACCGTCCCCTTGCTTCATTATAATGGTAGAGAGAAGAGGCCGCAGGCCTATTCTCCCTACCATTATATATCCCCCAACTGCGGCCCGGTGCTGCAGGGGCCCGGCGCAACTAAGGTGGAGAGGAGGGGTCCAGCGCTATTGAGGGGGAGGGGCCCGGCGCTGCGGGTCACGCTGCGCACCATCTCTATCATTTAACTGTAACTTACTACTTCATAGCGCAGCAGCTCCTGACTGGGCGGCCCCTCCCCCTTACTCTGGCCATGGGCAGGCCTCACTGATTCAACTGACCGCGCTTCCTGCCCACGGCCAGAGGAAGGAGGAGGGGCCGCCTAGTCAGGAGCTGCTGCGCTATGAAGTAGTAAGTTACAGTTAAATGATAGAGATGGTGCGCAGCATGACCCGCAGCGCCGGGCTCCTCCCCCTCAATAGCACTGGACCCCTCCTCTCCACCTTAGTTGCGCCGGGCCCCTGCAGCGCCGGGCCACTTAGCAATCCTGTGGGGGCCCTCATAAGGCCCCTGTAGTTTGTGGGGCTCCCATAAGGCCCCTGTAGTTTTGTGGGGGGGCCCATTCAAGCCCCTAAATTTTGTGGGGCCCCCTGAAGGTTGTGGGGGCCCCATTCAAGGCCCATAAATGTTTTGGGGCCCCTGAAGGTTTGGGGGCCCCATTCAAGGCCCCTGAATGTTATAGGCCCCCACTACAGGGCTATGGGGCCCCACAATATACAGGGGCCTTATAGGACCAAATATACAGGGACTATAGGGCCCCACAGGACTGGAAGTGGCCATGCACTGAGATGGAGTGTGGGTCCCGGCGCTACTGAGGGGAAGAGACCCACTCTGCAAGTCGCGCTGTGCGCCATAGTGATCTATTTCAAGTGGCCAGTAGCGCCGGGCCACTTGCCAGTCCTGTGGGGGCCCCCATACGGCCCCTGTATATTATGGGGCCCCATAAGGCCCCTGTAGTTTGTGGGGCCCCCATAAGGCCCCTGTAGGTTGTAGGGCCCCAAAAAGTTGTTAGGGGTGGAGCGATGGTGTTGACAGGGGGCGGTGTTGACAGGGGGCGGAGTTGACAGGGGCGGGTTAACAGGGGCGGGGTTGATGGGGGCCCAGGTGTTTTAGCTGTAGGGGGCCCCAAAATTTCTGACGGCAGCCCTGCCCCCAGCTCTTTCTGCAAAACGTAAAATGTATTATGAACATCCCCCCTCATGTACCTATTATGACACACACACATACATTATACTTATACATAGAAATTATATATATATCCATGTGTATCAGTATGTGTATATATGTATACACATATAATAAATATGTGACTTGTTTATCTGTATTATCAGGACTCTATAATAGATAATCTATGCATATTAATATAGATGGTCCTTATAGAGATAGTCCTAATAATAATGAGAGGTGAAATATTAAAACTGGTTGGTTTCATTAGGGTATGTTCACACAGGCAGGATACGCTGTTGATTTTCCATGATGGATTTGCATGCAAAAATTCCACAGTATATCATTTAAGCAGCAATGTGAAAAAGATATACAGAAATCTCATTCACACTATAAAAAAAATCCACATTGTTGTGGATTTTATCCCCTTCAGGTTGCAGCAATTTTCTGATTTTTGCTTTTTGTTTTTCCTCTCCACCTTCCAACATCCAGAATTTTTTTTAAACACATATGAATTTTTTTTACACATATAAGGGCTTTTATTTTGTGTGACAAGATCTACTTTGTAATGGTGTCATTCACTGCACCATATAATATACTGGGAAACCCCCCAAAATGTTCTATGTGGGGAGGAACATGGAAAAAAAAAAACTAAAATGTGCAATTTGCAAGTTTTGTTTTTATAGCATTTACTGTTTACTATAAATGACATGTGATCTGTGTATTCTGTATGTTGGTACAATTTCCATGATACCAAATTTGTAGTTTTTAGTATGTTTTAGTATATTTTAAAAAAATTTAAACTTTTTCTATTTTCGCTGCCAGAGTATTGTTTTTATTAGTACCGTTTTGAGGTATATGTGACTTTTTGATACGTTGGGAATTTATTTTCTTCTATCGTGTTCACCAAATGGGATAAATGATGTTATATTTAAATAGATCATACTTTTACAGACACGGTGTCCCTTCTTATTATTATTATTATTTTTTTTTATTTGTAAAATAGCAAAAGGAAGGGCTTGAACATGCAATCGCTTGTCTTATATACGGCATTCAATCCATTAGACATTACACCCTGCCTATGGTAGGGTGTAACCGGTATACAGATATATGACAGCCACGGAGACATTCATAAGGTCTCTGGCTGCCATGGCAACTGTATGGCGCCCCACAATCGCGTCTCGGGAGGAGGTGATTGTGAACGGCAAAGGATCGTGGTCATACACTATATTATTTAGACACTGTGTGGTCTTCTCGATGGCATCTAAATGGTTTTCCTAGGAGTAGGGTGGGGAGATGGGAGGGGGCGCCATTTGCCCTATTTGCCTAGGGTGCCAAAATGCCTTGTACCGGCCCTGCCAGTACATTATATGGTATGCCATATAATATGGTAAGCCATCATACCACTATGTAGAGAGAAAAGTAAAAAGTTATGGCTCTAAAAAGAAAAAAAAAAGAAGCTTAATATATTTATTAGGTTAAGGGTGCGTTCACATGGCAAGGGACAAATACCGGTCGGTTTATCCGACCGGTTTCTGTCCTGTTTTGCGGCTGTCCCCACGGCTGCGGGGAGGGGGGTGGCGGCTTTTCTCCGCAATGAGTGGAGAAAAGCCCTCCCCCCTTCATATTGACTTGCACAGATTCCGTCCCAAAATCGGGCGAAAAATTTGCAGGTACAATGTTTAGCGGGCGGAAAAAACGCCGGGCCGAAAACCCGTGCAGTGGGGACTGCTGCACAGGTTTTCCATAGCGCACCCATTGTGCAAAACCGGCAACCACCTGAAAAACCGGCCCAAAACCCATGCCGTGGGGACATGCCCTTAGTGTATATGCACACACACATATATATACATGTATATATATATATATATGGTATGTACATTTGTTGTGTGTGTATATACCATCTCTACACCAAATCTATATGCACCCTATGGGCGACATGTATGAAGATCGGTGCGTTGTAGTAAATAATGGGGAATGTATTTCCGACGCGAAATCCGTTGCAAATACGCGTCACAAAGTGTGGCACATATTTGCAATGTAATTCCGGAACGGATTTCACGTCGGAAATACATTACACAGTATGAAGAATAAAATGGATTGGTCATTGAAATGAATTAGTTAATAAACAGACATATCCAAGTGCAGGAACAATGAAATCAATGTATTAATAAATTTTTTACAATAACATTAATGACAATATATATATTAGCTTCAAAGAAAAAAATATCCAATTCAAAATGTATTCCAAAGTCCGTGGAAATTACACTAATTTAACATCACATAAGCCAATGCAGATGTTGAACAGCTGTTTTATTAAACATTTTCCATAACAACAATTTTAGATGTATTGGGGCTGCTTTGAAGTTTAATGCAATTCAGTATATACAACAAAAGGCTTGCTGGGACCTGTTGTCCTCCAAGCAGGATTTCTTGCTTAATTATTTATTCTTCTTGACAAATCATTTATTTTTGTAGTGTACAGCTGTAAGTGTAGAACTTGAGCGCATTACAAGAATACCGCGCTCCACTTCGACTTCTCCGCTCAGATAGACCACATTCAACTAGATCTGCCTGTCGGAGCTGTAGAGCGCTGCAATGCGCCTCAATTTGCCGTCCCGCAATCATGCATGCCTTGGAGATTTCGAATTTGCCGCGCCCTGCCCCAGAACGCGCACAGCGCGACCATTGCATGCCTCTTCATGTTAGGCGCAGCCGAAAGTGGCGACGGTTGCGCCTAATACCGCATCACTGCGTCCGACAGGGGATTCGACACGGTGGTGCGCAGTTTTCGCCAGAAAAGAGGCGCAACTCCCGATCATACATGTCGCCCTATATGTACAATTTTATTTGAAGCAGAATACTGTCACGCACTCCATGAGGAGTGATTTTTTTTCACTTCATCAGCTCTGAAGACATTTAGCTCAGGCTGAGTTGTTTACTTTGTTAATTAGCTGACATCCCTGACAGTTGCTGTCAGGAATTTGGAGGTGGCAGGATGACTCATAGCCATCCTGCAGCTCCTCACCAGCTGTTCAGTCTGTGCTCTGGATTCCCTTCCCACCCTGTTGAGCCCTCTGTCTCCAGAAGTCTGTAAGGGTATGTTCACTTGGCTTTTTAAGATGCGTATTTGGATCCGTATTTGGACACACATCTAACAATGTACAGTGTGTTTTACATTGTTTTAAATGTAAAACACACATCGGCGTTTAGACGAGTGATCACCGATACGTGTTTTTCATGCATCTTTTTGATGCGTCTTTTGGATCATGTCAATTCCTGATCCGAACAATGCAGCAGGCACCCTATTTCAAACTATAGGGTGCATTTCTGCTGCAGCAAAAACGCATCCAAACACGCAGCACACTTTGGGTCCGTGTTGGATGCGCTTTTACGCAGCGCTTTTGAATATGTTTTTCAGATCCTAAAAACGTATTCAAAACACCATATGAACATCCCCTTAGGGTGCTTTCTCACAGCACAGTTTTGGTGCAATTTTAACTGCGATCCAATTAAACTGCCTTTACTACCAGCAAGCTTTTATCACTTATCTAAACTGTTTGGGAAGTGAGTAATCAATTAGTGTGTTTGTAATCCACAAGACTTCAAACACAGTAGTAGATGACTTACTTGAAACACCCTTCTGAATAATTTAGACAACTGAAAGAAGCTTGCTGGTAATAAAGGCAGTTTAATTGGAGCTCAGTTCAAACTGCACCAAAACTGCGCTGTGTGAAAGCACCCTTAGGGTATGTTCACACTAAGTATTGCAGCACGTAAAGCACACGCCGCAATACATTGTGTGTTTCGGGAGCTTGCGCTGATCAGTGCATACTCCCGAGGCGCAGGGGGGCCGGCAGTCCGCTGGCCCCATAGACTTGTATTACTCGCTGAGCTTACGACATGTCACTTATATCCCCGCGCGTACAATACGATCTTATAATGAGAGCTATGGATTATCATAATTGCGGCACGCATCTCGTCGTGTATAAAGGGCAAATACGCTGTGAAATGCACGCTGCAATTAATCCGTGTGAACATAGCTTTAGACTGACATAACACACATACTCTTTCAACCTGACCAGGAAGTAGCTTGCAGAGCCCGTCCTCTGCATCTCTGTATTCTAGGACAGGTTTCTGCCACAGAAAGAGCACAGCGACCATTTTGATATGCAATAATGATAATACCATAGACAAAACGGGCACTTTTTTTTTTTTTTTTTTTTAGAACGAAAACCCTACATATTTGGTATCACGGGATTGTACCAACATGAAGAATACAGAAAAACACATAGGGCAACATGTATGATCGGGAGTTGCGCCTGTTTTCTGGCGAAAACTGCACCTCACTGATCCGAATCCCCGGTCGGACGCAGGGATGCGATGTTAGGCGCAAGCTTCGCCACTTTCGGCTGCGCCTAACATGAAGGGGCGTGCAATGGGCGCGGTGTGGGCATTCTGGGGCGGGACGCGGCACTTTCGAATACTCCGAGGCATGCATGAATGCCGGTCGGCAAAGTGAGGCGCATTACAGCTCCAACAGGCATACCCAGTTGAATGTGGTCTACCTGAGCCAGAGGAGGCGAAGTAAAGCGAGAACGTAATGGAATGGGGCAAAATGTGCTCTAGGTCAAGTGTTACAACAGTACACTAATAAAAAAGAGTTGTCTCTAAAATTATTTAATTCATAAAGATAAATATCAAAGTTGTCTAAAAACGATTAAATGTATTGAAAAAGTGGATCATTTAAAATTAGAGGAAAAATATATAAGATCGCAAAAGAAATACATCTCTCAGCTCCGTGAGGCATGGAGTATGTTTAAAAAAAATTCGTTTTTATTAGGTGTCAAACATTATCTGAAAAAGAGCTAAAACCTTCAAAAAACATACTTCAATCAAATCACTAACATCGCGTTAGTTGCCGGCGCTATATCAGGAATTGGAATATAGAAAATTGCCGGGAAATACAGTAATTCAAATTCTGTAAGCTCTTCTCATTGGTCGGCAGAAACCAGCCAATCAGAATAGGAGCGACAGTGACCCATTATAAGCTATGGAGTAGTATTGACCAAGCAAATGAAAAGGCGGGACAGTTCAAAATACAGTAAAAAATGCAGAAAAGAGCTGATTGGTTGAACTAGTGGGGGCTTGGCTATCCCGGCCAATCAGAGCGTGAGCTACTTTGTTCCATTGTAGTCTACGGAGAGATCGGGGCACTGAAATCTCAGCGGCGTGTGGCATGGAGTATTAGTAAATACATCGTTTTTATTAAGTGTAAAACATTCTCTGTAAAAGAGCTAAAACCTTCTAAAACATACATAAATCAAATCCCTATCAACGCGTTTGTCGACGTCACCGGCGCAACATCAGGAATTGGGATATAGAAAATTGCCGGGAAATAAAGTAATTCAAATTCTGTAAGCTCTTCTCATTGGTCGGCAGAAACCAGCCAATCAGAATAGGAGCGACAGTGACCCATTATAACCTATGGAGAAGTATTGACCAATCACATGAAAAGGCGGGACAGTTCAAAATACAGTAAAAAAAGGCAGAAAAGAGCTGATTGGTTGAGACCAGACAGCAAATATGAATGCACCAATCATATGTAGTGCGTCTATTTTGAGTGTAGCAAGAAGGGCGCGATAGAAGGGCGCCCTAAAAGTTATTACTGTCAATGGGAAATATTCTAGTACTGTGATTGGTTGGAGGGAAGAGGGGCTTGTCCTGCTTAGCCAATCAGCGGGTGAGCTACTTATCTCATAGAGTTCTATGGGGAAAAGAAATGCAGAGTGAGCTCTGTTTGTGATTGTCTAAGTTAAAAGAGGCGCGATTATTTGGGCCAATGGGAGAGCGAGCGACGCTCTTATGGGTTTTATAATGCAATCTGTAATAAAACTGTACATGGCAGAAATCAATTGATAAGACTCACGAAGTTGTGCCGATGTGTATATAAAATGAACAATAATATGGGTGTAACGAAAATAAACTAATAAATATAATTCAAAATTAATTTTTTTTCTTTAATTTCTTACCCCCATATTATTGATATTGGCTAACGAAAAAAAAAGAAAAAAATATGAACTCTTTAAATTCATTTTATTTTTTTTAATTTCGTTACCACCCCATATTATTGTTCATTTATAAGAGATTCGGCACAACTTCGTAAGCTTATCATTTTGCTGTGTATTTCATTTTAAAGAAACAGCGTTTTTTACAAACCAAATACCACTTAATTTTGGTTCCATTTCTTTTGCCAATTTAATCCAGGGTTAATTAAGCTTTTGTTCGCTGTGTTCACTAAAAGAACGGTGTTTTTCAAACTGCCAAAGAAGATTCAAATTTTGCCTATAGCATAATTCAATATCCGAAGTAGAGAATATGAAGTTTTTCCTTGGGTTGTGTTCCGAAAAATACACTCCGATTTTAAACAACGCTACACAGCTGTAATTGTTGAGCCAGCACATTTCTTTTATGCGCAATTTTACATCCAAGGGATAACTAAGTAATGTTTTTCTGCAGTTTGTATTCAGTAAAAATAGAACATTGTTTTTCACCGCCAAAGGAAGAAATTGCTAGCCTGTATCATAATTCTATCGAAGGTGAAATTACGAGTTTTTTGTTTTGTTGATGGTTATTCCGTAAAATACACTCCATGTTTTTAACACATACAAAGCTGGTAATTGTTGGCAGCACATTACTATTTGCGCATTTTAAAATACCAAGGGTTAACTAAGTATTATTCTTTTTCTTCATTGTAATTCAGTAAAAGAAACATTGTTTCAACGCCAAAAAGAAATAATTTGCCTGTAGCATATTACTATACCGATATTGTTAATATAACGAGTTTTTCTTCTGTTGTTGTGTTCCGAAAATACATGCCTTTTTTAAAACAACTCTACAAAGCAGTAATTTGTTGGCAGCACATTTCTTTTGCACAATTTACATCCAAGGGTTTAACTAAGTATTTTATGCAGTTGTATCATAAAAGAAACAGTGTTTTTCAACGCCAAAGAAGAAATTTTGCCTGTAGCATAATTCATATCCGTAGGTTAATTACGAGTTTTTCTGTTGTTGTGTTCCGTAAAATACATGCCGTTTTAACACGCTACAAAGCTGGTAGTTATTGGCAGCACATTTCTTTTGCGCAATTTACAACCAAGGGTTAACTACGTATTTTTCTGCAGTTGTATTCAGTAAAAGAAACATTGTTTTTCACCGCCAAAGAAGAAATTTTGCCTGTAGCATAATTCATATCCGAAGGTGAATTACGAGTTTTTCTGTTGTTGTGTTCCGTAAAATACACTCCGTTTTAACACGCTACAAAGCTGGTAATTGTTGGCAGCACATTTCTTTTGCGCAATTTTCATCCAAGGGTTAACTAAGTATTTTTCTGCAGTTGTATTCAGTAAAAGAAACATTGTTTTTCACCGCCAAAGAAGAAATTTTGCCTGTAGCATAATTCATATCCGAAGGTTAATTACGAGTTTTTCTGTTGTTGTGTTCCGAAAATACATGCCGTTTTAACACACTACAAAGCTGGTAATTGTTGGCAGCACATTTCTTTTGCGCAATTTACATCCAAGGGTTAACCAAGTATTTTTCTGCAGTTGTATTCAGTAAAAGAAACATTGTTTTTCACCGCCAAAGAAGAAATTTTGCCTGTAGCATAATTCATATCCGTAGGTTAATTGTGTTTAAATGGCACATACAAGTAAATTTTTCCTGGCCATTTGTGGAGCGCAATTTATATCCAAGGGTTAACCAAGCTTGTTAGTGGGTTCATTTGGAGTCAAATACAGGGTGTGTATTTATCATATACAAATATATTCATTAAACAGAGTCTGTACATTTTAGAACAAACAGTATGTCAGACAGAGAGGTGGCAGGCTCTTCACATGCGAGTGGCAGTGGCACAAACATTCCTGGAGCAGGCACAGGTCGCAGCACAGCAAGGGGACGTCGCAGCAGCGGTCACTCGGTGAGGCCAGAACTGCCGGTGTCTTCTAGCGGCCGTGTGTTGTTCAGCAACCCAATGGTTCTTGATTGGTTGGCTAGGTCATCCGCTTCCTCCCAGATGACATCTGACAACCCCAGCCAAGAGTCGGTGGGAACGTAAGACACAACCCTTAGTTGGCATGGCCCGGGAGCGGGTCAGGGGCCCTCACCTGTCCTCAACCCGCCTCTGTCCCATCTGGTTCCATCAGCCAGAGATCTACTATGTGGTCTGGGCTCAGCGCCAGTATATAGCGAGGATGAACAATTTGAGGAGGGCAGTCAGCAGTTACTTGGCAGCGAAGAAATGGGGCCAAGATCCCCTGCTTCTTGCAGTAGGCGGAAAAGTATGGATGTGGAGAGTGGGATGGGAGGTCATGTTGTGAGGGGTCAGCCTCTGCATACCAAGACCGGTGATGAGGACAGCAGTGACGATGAAACACAAATCGATGATGATGTAGCCGACCGCACTTGGGAGCCGGGTAAAGCAAGGGCTTCATCATCGTCAGGAAAAGAGGGCGTCAACTTGTGCGTCAGGCAGTGGCTCAGCCAGCAAGGGGGTTGTGTGGCCGTGAGTCAGCAGGGTAGCAGCACTGCGAGGTCGGGACCCAAGCGGCCACGGGGTAAAAAACCCGCTTCGCAGGTCCAAGAAAGTAGCGGCACAGGGGCACAGTGAGGCAGCGGCGGTAGTAGTCATTCAGTGCGGAGCGTTGGCGGTAAAATCAGATACACGGCGGTGTCGCAGTTCTTTGCTAAGACACCGGAGGAGCCGAATATGGGTATATGTAGAATCTGTGGGCAGAAAGTGAAGCATGGCCAGGGAGCTAACATTGGCACCACGGCCCTGCGTCAACACATGCAGCGTCACCGTCCAGTGGCTTGGGAGAAACGTGGCTCAGATGTGGTGGTCTATCCTTCCGCCACAGCAGCAGCGCCCAGTGGCACGCATGCCATTGCAGCCAGTCAAGGCTCTACCACCTCTGCAGAAGGGAGCTGTTTCTCTTTGACATCATCTCCCGGTCCAGATGCTCCTGCTCCTTGCTACTCATGGCGCCAGCAGTCGCTCAACGAAGCGATTGCAAAGAGACAACAGTATGCGTCCAACCATCCTAAGCTGCAGAAGCTGACCGTGCTCCTGTCCAAGTTGTTGTTAGTGCAGTCCCTCCCTTTCCAAATGGTGGACTCTGCACCGTTCAGAGAACTAATGGCTTGTGCCGAGCCAAGATGGAGAGTTCCAAGCCGTAATTTCTTTTCCAAAAAGGCAGTATCAGCACTTCACAAATATATAGAACAGAAGGTGGGCCAGTCCTTGAGCTTATCGGTTTGTTCCAAAGGGGAACGGCAGCGCTGACATCTGGAACTGTAACTACGGTCAGGGCCAGTACATGTCCTTTACGGCCCACTGGGTGAATGTGCTTCCTGCCCACGTACACCAACAACTTGGACAGGAGACACCACTTTCTCCTCCACGTTGTCAAACTGCTGCTCCTGCACCAATGTCCACCTCCTCCTCCTCCACCTCCACCACCACCATCAGCCTCCACAAGTGCTGCTCCATCATACCACATGTGTAGGGCACAGCGGTGTCACGCAGTTCTACACCTGGCTTGCCTCGGCGATCGAAGTCACACAGGGGAGAAACTGCTCCACGTCATGCAGCAAGAAATCGATGTGTGGCTTTCTCCGCGCAAACTACAAATCGGAACCATGGTGACGGACAATGGGAGGAACATGGTGTCCGCGCTGCACCGAGGAGGGATGGTCCATGCGCCCTGCATGGCGCACTTCATCCATTCCTACAAAGCCAGGAACACCCTTCTCGAGTTGCAGTGGCAGAACGGCCTCCCCCAACACACACTAATATGCAATGTTTCCACCCGTTGGAATTCCAGCCTGCACATGTTGGACCGACTGTATGAACAGAGAAAGGTCATTAACGATTTTTTGATGATCCAGGTGGACAGGAGTAATCCCCTGTGTAACTTTGATGTCATCCAGTGGCCGCTCATGCATGACACCTGCCGTTTGCTGAGGCCATTCGAGGAGGCGACGTTATTTGTCAGTCACCAGGACTACGAAATGAATAACGTCATTCGACTGCTTCATGTCCTGGAACAGATGCTGAAAAATCTGTCTGGGCAGGGGAATGGAGACGTGGCGATTACATCTCACGGCCACATGAGTCCAGTGGGAACTGAACTGGAGGACGAGGACATTGGAGCAGAAGCATTGTCTGGTGAAATGAGTGGATTTTCTTCCCAGGTGACAAGAGAGGAGGAGCAGGAGCAGCTGGAGGAGGTCTATGGAGATGAGGAAGACGAGGCAGATGACCCGCAAGCACTGTGGCAGTATACAGTGGAAATGGAGGCAGGGAGTCCCTCGGAGTCACTTGTGCAGATGGCCTGCAGCATGCTATTTTGCCTGGCTAGTGACAGCCGAATAGTCACCATCCGGCAGAGGGATGACTTCTGGCTGTCCACCCTATTGGACCCTCGCTACCGCTCAAAAATGGGAGCCTTTTTCCCAGCTGCTGAGAGGGAGGACAAACTCAAATACTATAGGGAAATCCTCCGTAGTCAGTTGGCTGCTGACTATGTGCGGCATCGTCCCTCCTCTGACAGGTCTGACTGGGGGGTTCCTCAGCGCTCATGTACTACTGCCACAGCTGCTGAGGGAAGGTGGGGGGGTAGGAGCAGTACCAGCTCCATCAGCAGCAACCTAAGTCTGGAGTCACTGATGAGCAGCTTCCTTCACCCGCCTAGTGAGGGCAGTCGCCAGCAGCCTCAGCAACAGGACCTTGAGCAGTACCTGAACCAACAGGTGGTGGCCTACTTAGACAGCACTCTGCCACCCCAGTTAGAAGATCCGCTGGACTACTGGGCAGCCAAACTGGATGTGTGGCCGCAACTTGCCGAGTTTTCAGTGGAGAAGCTGTCCTGCCCGGCCAGTAGTGTGGCATCAGAGCGGGTGTTTAGTGCGGCGGGGGCCATCGTTTCCCCAAGGAGAACCCGCTTGTCCACCGGAAATGTGGAACGACTGACCTTTGTCAAGAGAATCAAAGCGTGGATCGGCCAGGATTTCCACACACCAATGCCTTAGGCGTTAGATTACATCAGCCATGACGCCTCACCAAAACTTTGAGAAATGAGTCTGGGTTCAAACTACCTGCCTCAGCCACTATTCTGATGCCGCCACCCGTCTGATACCGCACATCTGCTGCCAGTTCTCCATCTGCCACCAACCATCTTTACCAGGGACTGGTATTGCCACCCACCTCCACACTGTCATTGTGCCACTCTATGACCTCATGCTGCTGCTGCTGTTGCTGGTGCCGTGACATCCACACTGTGTCATTGTGTCTCTCTCTGACCTCATGCGGCTGCTGCTGTTGTTGCTGTGGTCACCTCCACACCCTATCATTGTGCCACTGTCTGACCTCATGCTGCTGCTGTGGCTGCTGCCGTGACCTACACACTGTGTCATTGTGCCACTCTCTGACCTCATGCTGCTGCTGCCGTCACCTCCACTCTTTGTCATTGTGCCACTGTGGCCTACTCCTGTGTGTGCCACCTCCACACTGTGTCATTGTGCCACGGTCTGACCTTATGCTGCTGCTGTGGCTGCTGCCATGATCTCCACACTCTGTCATTGTGCCACTGTCTGACCTCATGCTGCTGCTGTGGCTGCTGCCGTGACCTCCACACTGTGTCATTGTGCCACTCTGTGGCCTACTCCTGTTTGTGCCACCTCCACACTTTGTCAGTGTGCCACTGTCTGACCTCATGCTGCTGCTGTGTCTGCTGCAGTGACCTCCCACATCTTGTCATTGTGGCCACTGTGCCTCATTCGCTGCTTGTGGCTGCTGCCTTGAACTACACACTGTGTTATTGTGCCACGTCTTGGCCTACTCCTGTTCTTGCCACCTCCATAATGTCATTGTGCCACTGTCTGACCTCATGCTGCTGCTGTGGCTGCTGCCGTGACCTCCACACTGTGTTATTGTGCCACTCTGTGGCCTACTCCTGTTTTTGCCACCTCCAGAATGTCATTGTGCCACTGTCTGACCTCATGCTGCTGCTGTGGCTGCTGCCGTGACCTACACACTCTGTCATTGTGCCACTGTCTGACCTCATGCTGCTGCTGTGGCTGCTGCCGTGCCCTCCACACTGTGTTATTGCGCCACTCTGTGGCCTACTCACTGTTTATTTGCCACCTCCAGATGTCATTGTCCACTGTCTGACCTCATGCTGCTGCTGTGGCTGCTGCCGTGACCTCCAACACTGTGTTATTGTGCCACTCTGTGGCCTACTCCTGTTTTAAGCCACCTCTAAATGTCATTGTGCCACTGTCTGACCTAAATGCTGCTGCTGTGGCTGCGCCATGACCTACACACTGTATCATTGTGCCACTGTCTGACCTCATGCTGCTGCTGTTGCTCCTGCCGTGACCTCCACACTCTGTCATTGTGCCACTCTGTGGCCTACTACTGTTTTTGCCACCTGCAAATGTCATTGTGCCACTTCTGACCTCATGCTGCTGCTGTGCTCCTTGCCGTGCCCTCCACACTCTTTTTATTGTGCCACTCTGTTGCCTACTACTGTTTGTGCCACCTCCAGGATGTCATTGTGTCACTCTCTGACCTCATGCTGCTGCTGTTGCTGGTGCCGTGACATCCACACTGTGTCATTGTGTCTCTCTCTGACCTCATGCGGCTGCTGCTGTTGTTGCTGCGGTCACCTCCACACCCTATCATTGTGCCACTCTCTGACCTCATGCTGCTGCTGTGGCTGCTGCCGTGACCTACATACTGTGTCATTGTGCCACTCTCTGACCTCATGCTGCTGCTGCTGCCGTCATCTCCACTCTCTGGCCCTCCCCTTTTTTTTGTCCACCTCCACACTTGTTGCCCATTGTGCCACTGTCTGATCTCATGCGCTGCTGTGCTGCTGTCCGTGACCTCCACACTGTGTCACTGTGCCACTGTCTGACCTCATGCTGCTGCTGTGGCTGCTGCCGTGACCTACACACTGTGTCATTGTGCCACTCTGTGGCCTACTCCTGTTTGTGCCACCTCCAAACTGTGTCATTGTGGCACTGTCTGACCTCATGCTGCTGCTGTGGCTGCTGCCGTGACCTCCACACTGTGTCATTGTGCCACTCTGTGGCCTACTCCTGTTTGTGCCACCTCCAGAATGTCATTGTGCCACTGTCTGACCTCATGCTGCTGCTGTGGCTGCTGCCGTGACCTACACACTCTGTCATTGTGCCACTGTCTGACCTCATGCTGCTGCTGTGGCTGCTGCTGTGCCCTCCACACTGTGTCATTGTGCCACTCTGTGGCCTACTCCTGTTTTTGCCACCTCCAGAATGTCATTGTGCCACTGTCTGACCTCATGCTGCTGCTGTGGCTGCTGCCGTGACCTCCACACTGTGTTATTGTGCCACTCTGTGGCCTACTCCTGTTTTTGCCACCTCCAGAATGTCATTGTGCCACTGTCTGACCTCATGCTGCTGCGGCTGCTGTCATGACCTACACACTCTGTCATTGTGCCACTCTTTGACCTGATGCTGCTGTTGTTACTCCTGCCGTGCCCTTCACACTCTGTCATTGTGCCACTCTGTGGCCTACTACTGTTTTTGCCACCTCCAGAATGTCATTGTGCCACTTTCTGACCTCATGCTGCTGCTGTGGCTCCTGCCGTGACCTCCACACTCTGTTATTGTGCCACTCTGTTGCCTACTACTGTTTGTGCCACCTCCAGGATGTCATTGTGTCACTCTCTGACCTCATGCTGCTGCTGTCGCTCCTGCCGTGACCTACACACTCTGTCATTGTGCCACTGTCTGACCTCATGCTGCTGTGGCTTCTTCCGTCACCTCCACACTCTGTCACTGTGCCACTCTGTGGCCTACTGATGTTGCCACCTGAGCCCTCAGCTTGTTTTTTTCCAGCTGGCGCTGCCATAACTTTATCAGGCTACATTCCTGCTTCATTTTTTTGGTCAGTTTTGCCTTCTTAAGCGCCCAGGGAATTTTATAGTAAAACGATTCTAAGAGCGGCGGCAGTCATCTGCGTGTCATACTAAAACACAACATTGTATGAAGACCAAACCAAGCTCCCTCTGCATATTTAAGCATGGCACAATGTTCTACAGCACCCTGCAGGTTCTGTGCAGCCTGGAAATATCTGTTTTTTAACGCGCTTCGTCCCGAAGTAATTCCCGAGATTTCATTGCCCCGATCTCTCCATAGACTACAATGGAATAAAGTAGCTCACACTCTGATTGGCCGGGATAGCCAAGCCCCCACTAGCTCAACTAATCAGCTCTTTTCTGCCTTTTTTACTGTATTTTGAACTGTCCTGCCTTTTCATGTGATTGGTCAATACTTCTCCATAGGTTATAATGGTTCACTGTCGCTCCTATTCTGATTGGCTGGTTTATGCCGACCAATGAGAAGCGCTTACAGAATTTGAATTACTGTATTTCCCAGCAATTTTCTATATCCCAATTCCTGATGTTGCGCCGTTATTGAGTTTTTATTATTGATTTTATTATGTATTTTTTTAGAAGGTTTGAGCTCTTTTTCAGATAATGTTTTACACCTAATAAAAACATTTTTTGATTCATACTCCATGCCTCACGGAGCTGAGAGCTGAGATTTATTTCTTGAGCGATCTTATATATTTTCCCTTTGATTTTAAATGATCCACTTTTTCACTACATTAAATCGATTTTAGACAGCTTTGATTTTTCACTTTATTCATTCATTCATTTGAAAGACGACTCTTTTTGCTCTTCACTAACATGTTTAATGATTTCTCGCTGTTTTCCAGCCTGTCTCGAATAGGAATACATGTTATGCGCAGTCCTTCTGCGCCTAAGTCCCGCACTGCGCCTCACACACTGGCAAGGCGCAGGGGACTTTACACCGCATGTATGAGCACACCTCGGGCGCCGACATACATGAGGCGCAGCTTTCACGTTCGATCTGGCGAAAATGGGCGCTCCAACGCGCCGATCTTCATACATGTCGCCCATAATTTATACTGTAGAGTGAACACCATAAAAAGGAAACCCCGCAAACATGGCACAATAATTTTTTTTTCACATTCCACTTCATTAGAATTTGTCAAGATTTTTCCAGTACATTATATGGCTATAGCCAGTGGCACCATTAAAAAGTACATCAAAACAAGCCTACTTGCCACTATGTAGACAGAAAAATAAAAATGTTATACCTCTAAAAAGGTGACAAAAAAAGAGGCTTGGTCACTGAGGGGTTATAAATGAGATGTGTATGCATATGTATGTATGTATGTATCGTTAGATAGATAGATAGATAGATAGATAGATAGATAGATAGATAGATAGATAGATAGATAGATAGATAGATATAGATATATTTGGTGTAAATATGGCATGTACATTTGATGTGTGTGTATATACCATCTCTACACAAAATCTATATGCACACAGACTAATAGGTACACTTTTATTTGAAGCAGAATACTGTCATAGACTCCACAAGGAGTGTTTTTTTTTTTACTTTATCAGCTCTGAAGACTTTTACCTGAGGCTAAGTTGTTCACTTTGTAAATTAGCTGGTATCACTGACAGCCTGTCAGGACTTCGGAGGTGGCAGGATGATTTTCACATGGTGCTTTCACACGGTGCATTTTGACGCATTTTTTGACGTTTTTTATGCGTTTTTTGTGCAGCACTGTACAGCATTAATTGCTGTGTCTTCATGCACAAAAAACGCATCAAAAACGCGTAAAAAAGCACGTCAAAAATGCTTCGGGACTTCGGGGGTGGCAGGATGATTCATAGCCATTCTGCAGCTCCTCCCCACACTGTTTAGCCCTCTGTTTCCAGAAGTCTGTCAGGCTGAAAGAGCATAACACGCATGCTCTGTCAGCCTGACCAGGAAGTTATTCGCAGAGCCCGTACTCTGCATGTACTCTGTATTCTAGGACGTGTTTCTGCTACAGAAAGAGCACAGCGGCCATTTTGCTTTAGGGTATGTTTCTACTAAGTAATTGCGGGGTGTATTTTAGCTCGTAATTGCGCTGCAATGCTCCTGAAATACGTCCTGCAATTACGGTAATTCATAGTTTTCGTTGAGAGTTATGGATACCTAACGTTTTCCCCAGCATATGATACGCTGACACGCCGGGTAGAGTGAAAGTGAATGGGAGCTGGCTGTTAGTGTTCTAGAAGTACACACTTGCCAGGGTTAACAAACTTCCTAAGTGCTGTTTTGAATACTCTAAAAGGTGCAGTTTTTCAGATGGAGTCATTTATGGGGATATCTAAGATATAAGCCCCTCAAAGTCAGAAGTTGAAGAAAATTGCTGCAAAATTTCTAAGCCCCCCTAATGTCGTAAAAAAAAGACATTTAAAATATACATAGAGTAAACATATGGTAGATGCTAGTTATAAAATATTTTGTGTGGTATAACTGTCCGTCTTACATGCAAATAAAGTTGGAAAATGGTAAATTTTTCTAAATTTTGATGACATTTTGATATTTTTCACAAATAAAATAAAACAGTCTTTGAATCACATAGATAAGTAAAAGTATCAAAAAGTTATTCCCACATAAAGTGACACATGTCAGATTTAAACAAATAATGGGGCTCTTTCAGGAAGGTCAAAACTGGCTGCTTCCTTAAGGGGTTAAAAAGCATACTGCTGCCATCTGGAAACAAAAAAAACCTCATATTAACTTCCCACCTTAGATCCAGTGATGCAGAGTCCTCACCTTCTGTTGGTCTTCTGTTATCTTCCAATCTTCTGTTGAACGATACGCCACTTCACTTAATTCTGAATGGTGTCAGCTAATGGCAGGTGTACAACCCCTTTAATAAGTTTCCTTTTCTTTCTTCAAATTCAACACAAAATGACACTTTTAATTACTACTGTAGTCTCAGTATTTTTCAACCTTCTGAATAGAATCTCCTATGAGAACACACATTTGCTAATCAAGTGTTGTCTCAAGTACACTTGGTGCAAGTAATGAAGGGCTTCATTATTTGCATCAGGTGTGCTTGAGATAAAACACAAATACCTGGACTGGCTAGGAGATTGTTGATTGTGACGTTTAATGACATATTAGAAATAAGACAAGAAAGTGGGCCAGAAAGTTAAACAGGTTTTCTCACTATGAAGATTAGGTTTAAACATGGTTTATGCATGGTTACCTGCACAGCAGACGGACATCTGTTATCTGATTAGCTGAGAGCAGGGAGTGATGTCACCCCATGTTCAAATTGAGCTCTGAGTGAACTGATTAGATTTAGCAAGATTAGCTGCACAAAACAAAAGGTACAAATGCTGTGAGCATTGAAAAGCACAGCTTTAGCTGTCATTGTGTTAGAGATAACAATCTCCTGCTCTGTCAGAGTAATGGCCTGAAGTTTATATATGTGTTATCCACACACCACTGTGATGGGGTTGTAGTAATGGGTATTAAGAGTCATTTGGAATTCTGAGGGAACCGAGGGGGTGGAGTGAATCGGGCCCCTTGTATTTATCCTCTTCACAGCATACTTCACAACATGTAACAGGTTCCACTGTAGTGCAGTTTAGCAGGATTTATTCAAGTCCATTTCCAATACAGTTAACTTCATCAAATAAACATGAGTGGTAACAGCAGAATGCTTCCTGGCATGCACACAGTCTGGCTGCTTCACACAGAGAGGTTGGGGGGGGGGGGATAATAAGCTCACATGTATTTGAGTTTCTCCAGTCATATCCTGAAACTCCTGTGCTGTGATCACTGCCTGCTCTATACACTGGACTCTGTATTTTCTCTTAGTGTCTGTGTCAAACACACCAGCAGCTTCCATCACATGCTGCGCACTTACTGGACTACATCTCTCTCTAGCATCTTCTATACACCTCCTCTTCCAGCACGCACAGCAATTTCTGTTAAAGGGGTTGTTTCACTACATCGATTCAACTCACCTCAGTCCTCTTTTCTCAGTTTCATTTTTGAATTCAGGGGTGTGTTTACTGGCTGTACTAGATGTTACTGACCTGCAGTAATGAGCTGCTGAGAACACCAGGTCTGTAGCTATAGCAACTAGCACTGGCAGCCTATCAGGAGAGATCAAACAGGTCTGTAGCTATAGCGACCTGAGGAGCTGATGCCGCCCATACAAGGGGGATATCTAGGAATAGGTAGGACACTGTTAATAGACACATATTGCAAAGTGACTTATTTTTGCAAGATCTTTAACAATCCTTGTAGTGAGACAACCCCTTTAATTCCTTCACTGCTGGACAGCTAGAAATGCTGTGTTTTGGTATCTCTGGTGCCCTCTCACTTCCAGACAGAGGTAATTAATTTACTCTAGACATTGACAGGGAAGCTTACCCTAAGTCACATATGCTAATTACTGCTGTAGACCCACCCACAGCCTGAGGAGACAGAGTGAGTGCAAAATTGCCTGTCAGCAGTGCTGAGAAAACCCCTTGAAGAGCACAGATCATTGCTTTGCACAAACAAGAAGAAGAATACAAAAAAATACCTAAAGCATGGAATCTTTCTAGAGATACAGCAGGAAGCATAGTTGTCAACTTCAAAGGGAACATAACCTAAACAAATCAGAAAGAGGGAGCTATCACATGCTGTCAGCAGGTGCTTGAGGCAAATGGTCAAAAAATATTCCATCTACAGCAAGAATTAGTGGCAGAAGTCACTGAAGACTCCGTTTGCACAGTAAGGTGCATACTAAATGCTGAAGGTCTTTATGCCCAAATTCCAAAATGAACAACTCTACTGACCCAAAAGCTTAAATACTGTGAGCTCCAATCATTATGCTCAAGAAGAATGAAGCATGTGCTGAAATAACACCCTGCTTACAGTGTAGCATAGTGGTAGTTTGGTGATGCTCTGGGGCTGCTTTATCGCCTCTGGAACTGGAAACTTTCAGAATGCTAAGGACAAGAAGGATTCAACCAACTATCAGGAATCCGAAGAGAAAATGTTGTGCCTTCCATGAGGAAGCTGAATGTTGGGCATCATTGGACCTACCAACAGGACAATGATCCAACCATACATCAAAGTTTAGAAGAATTTAGAAGTTGAAATATACAAACATTGAACTCCTGAAACATATAAAATGCATTATTGCTATTATCTATAATACAAATAAACAAATATTGTATATTTAAAACTTAGCTTAGAATTCAAGGTCTGCTGCAGGTGCTGCTGCTGGTGGGTACCTAAATCACTATGGGGTGAAGAAAGCTGCTTATCAAAAACTCCAGACTCGGGTTCCTGCTGATGGAGCTGGTACTGCTCCTAACCCCCCATCCCTCCACAGCAGCCGTGGCAGTGGGTACATGACCCGCTGATGAACCACCCGGTCAGACCTGCAGGGATGGACAATGGCGCAGATAGGCAGCGGCCAACTGACTACATAGGATGACTCTATAGTACTTGAGTTTGTCTTCCGTCTTGGCAGGTGAAAAAATGCTCCCGTTTGGGACTGGTAACGAAGGTCCAAGAGGATGGAAAGCCAGAAGTCATCCTTCTGCCAGATGGTGACAATTCAGCTGTCACTAGCCAGGCAAATCAGCATGCAGCATGCCATCTGCACAAGTGACTCTGAGGGACTCCCTGTCTCCATCTCCACTGTATACTGCCACAGTGTGTCTGGGTCATCTGCCTCGTCTTCCTAATCCTGCGGCTTTTCCTGCTCCTCTCCTGTCACCTGAATAAAAAAAACACTCATTTCGCCAGACACTGCTTGTGCTCCAGTGTCTTCCTCCTCCTCCTCCAGTTCAGCCCCCACTGGGCCTCAGTGGGTCGTGAGAGTAGTCCGCCATGTCTCCAGTCCCCTGACCAGACAGATTTTTCAGCATCTGTTCCAAGACATAAAAGCAGTGGATTGACGTTATTCTGTGCAAACAGCAGTGTGTCCCCGCATAGCCTGCCACTGGCTGAAATAAAAATTACACATGGATCCCGCCCCTCTTGGATCCATCAAGAAATCATTAATGGCCTTTCTTGTTCATCCGATTTCTCCATGTTTGCCCTTGTTAAATCAGTTTCTCTCCCGTTTGTGCCCTGTTCATAGATTCTCTGTTCTGTTCAGCTAAATAGGGTGTGCTTGGTTGTGTGGGAAAATGTCTAAAGTGCTTGAAAGTTTTCCTGGCCAGTTCTCTGAAGGTTGCATAGTCCACCACTTGAAAAGGGAGGGAAACAGTACCCACCAACTTGGAAAAAGGACACGGTTAGCTTCTGCACTTGGGGAGGGGCTACACGCATACTGCTGTCTCTTGGCAATCATCTTGAAGAACGACTTCTAGCACCATGAGTGTCGAGGAGCAGGAGCATCTGGACCGGTAGATGATGTGAAAGACAGGCAGTTGTGTTCGGTAGAGGTGGTGGAGCATTGACTGCCTGAAATGGGAGGCGTGCCACTGAGTGCTGCTGCTGTTGCTGTGACAGGATGGACCACCACATCCGAGACACGTTTCTCCAAGGCCACTGTATGTTGACGCTGCAGGGTGATGCAGGGCTGTGGTGCCAACAGTAGGTCCCTGGTCATGCGGTCCTTTCTGCCCACAGATTCTACTTAAAGCCATGTTCACCTCCTTTGGTGTCATGTCAAAATACTGCCACACCGCCGAGTAGGTGATTTTACCACCAATGTTCCGCACTACTGACTGTTACCGCCCCTGCCTCGGTGAGCCCCTGCGCTGCTACTTTCTGGGACCTGCAAAGTAGGTGGTCTGAATCGTAGCCGTTTGCCTCCCGACCTTACACTGCTGCCACCATGCTGACTCCCGGCAACACTACCGACTTGCCGGCTACGTCACTGCCTGATCTGCAAACTTCCGCTCTCTTCTCCCGATGATGATAATGATGATGATGAAGCCCTTGCTTCCAGGGCCGGGATGATGGGTAGTTGAAGGTAGGCGACCATCTAGGGTGCCACTTCATGCCAGGCAGAAAAGGGGCACAAGGAGGCATGGAGTGGGCTGAATTTTCCATTTGGGGGGGGACTTAATGCCTTGTTTAACTAGGGCACCAGAATACCTTGTTCCAGCCTTGCTTGATTTACCTGGCTCCCATGTGAGATCGGCTACATCGATTAGTGTTTGCCTGTCACCGCCGTCCTCTTCAACGGTGTCGCTGTACAGAACTTGACCGCTCGCAACATAATCCCCCATGCCACTCTCCTCATCACTACTTGCCCGCTTCTGGAAAAAGCAGCGAATGTCTTCCCCACCTTTTTGCTGCCCACTGTCCTCAAATAGTTCGTCCTCACTGTATAGAGGCGTAGAGGCCACAGCACATAGCAGTTTACTGGCTGTGGGAAGCGAACGGGACAGAGGTGGGTTGAGGGCAGGTGAGGGTCCTGACCTGCTCCTGGGGAATGCCAACTAAAGGCTGTGTCTTACGGATGTACCAACTCTTTGGGTTATCAGGTGTCATCTGGGAGAAAGTGGATGACCTAGTGTGTGGTCAACACACGGCTGCTACATGACACTGAAAGCTTCAGCCTTGCGTGGTGACCCCTGCTGTGATGTTCCCTTACTGTGCTGTGACCTCTGCCTGCTCCAGGAACCTACTATTGCATTCTTTGTTACCCCATGTGATCAGGCACACTCACAACCCTCACAGTTTTAAGTGCGCTCTGAAAATTCATCTTCTTAGACAAGCCTACCAAATCCCAATGTTAACCCCCAAAATTCTGTCACAAAATTCGTCACTTCCTGCACTGGGCCACCCCAGCACTTATCCCGTAAAAGATGTATGGTTGCGAAGTGTGAAGCGATTCATACCAAAATACAGCTTTGTATGAAGACTAAACCACGCTCTCTATTCATATTTGAGCATGGCACAATATTCTACAACACCCTACGGGTTCTCGGCAGTCAGGAAATAGCTGTTTTTTAACACATTCCCGTGAAAAATTTGGGGCGAAAAGAATTTTCCGAAAAATTTTGGGGTAACCCGGCAAAAACGAGTTTTTTTAAAATTTGCCCATCTCTAGTTGCTACCATTCAATGTATTTTTACCACCATCTCTAAGGTGAGAAAGACATGACAGGCTTTTATAGAAAGGCCATAAATGAAAAACCCTCATTTAATCCTTTAGGGGTAACATATTACCCATAAATCCTTTTTTCCTCCTCTTTGGGGGGATGTTACCAAATTTCCCCTGTCCCCGAATTTAAGATACTCCCTCTCCCTGAGTACCCCTGTACTTGAAAATTTTAACCCCTTTGGGTTTGAATTTGGTTCTGATGTGCTTAGATATACTTCTACGAAATTCCTGTATGGTTTTACCCAATGCCCTTTGTCCTGCAGTTTATAAACTGCCTAATATTCTAGACTTTTCCATTGATAGGGTCAGTAAAGGTTTTGCTTTTGCAATAAATTGGGAAAACGAGCATGCCCCACATAGATATGAACCCTCATAGTGATTTTTAACCAAATCCTCTTTTGCTTCCTAAATTTGTACTAAAAATGTCAATCATTTCCAATTTTCCAATGTCTACGCAAAAAATTTTGGTTTAATTTTTATTGACCAATCGAAAATCCTTATCATCTTTAATTTTTTTTATAGGGCCCTCTTTCCCCTGGACCAAGCTTTTCAAATGCTTTGGGGCAAGCATTTCCGAATAAAACCCTTGTTTAATGCAATAATTCTGACATTTTTCGCCAAAGGGAAACCAAGGGATGTGGGTAGTGGGGGAAAACCTTCCTGTGTTTTCCAAGCAAAACCCATGCATAACGTTGTGAAATATTTTTTTGGTTTTTACGTTTTGGCCAAAAGTCCTATGTCCTTTCCAGAAAAATTCAAAGAGGGGCATGGTATAAGACGCCACTAAGCAGCCATTTTAGAAGCTCTGAATTCAGAGGAAAACAACTGAGACAGAGACGAGTTAAAAAGGAAGCAGGATTCACAGTTGTTCCAGAGCAGAGGAGAGCCTGCCCTGTCATACAGAGCCTTTCGCAGAGAGGAAAAGAGAGAGAAAAAAACTCCTGGACAAGAAGGACAAGCTGCCAAGATAGAGAGACTGTCTCAGCCGGACAATCCCACTTCATCCACAAGGATCTGCCCCGGGAGGACAGGGATTGCCGGCCCATCTTTAAGGTACCTCAGCGATGCGTTGCACGCCAACAAACTCAGGACTGTGAGAAGGCCGAAATTAGTTTATTTTAGTTTAGGCTCTTTAAACCAGGCCAAAGGAGGGTTTCCCCAAAAACATCCTCCTGTTCAGGACTTGGGGGAGTTTGATACACACCGTTAGCTACTTGAACCGTTCATCTTTTGAGGGAAAGTTTGTGTCACATGTGTTGTTTGGGAGGGAAGTGGGTAAATCCATTAAAGCTGTGTAAGCTGTTGTGCTGCACCACGCGCCCCTGCAACTGCCACCACACACAATTGTTCCCGTTGCTGATTACGGTATTAAGAAGGTAAGGGGTTATCGGCCTTTCCGAACCCCACGGTTAGGTAAAGTTATCAGGCATCCAGAGAGTACACTTCTGGCGGTGCGCTGTAAATTTGTGTTTGGGGGACCTGTTCGCCATCTTGTTTCAGAAAATTCAGTAAAACAAACCGTTGTTGAGCTGGTGTTGGAGTCGTGTTCTTTGTCCGTGACTTTGCTGTATTCCGGAAAACCTGCCCTCGGTACTCGGCTTACAGTAGAACAATTCCTGCGTGCCTGGAGGTATTGGCAGATAGGTATCCCACATTTTAAAGTAAACTATTTGTAGATGTTAAGTTTCAGTTAATAAATTCCCCAAACAGAAATAGGTACATGAATAGAGTCCACTCTAAAACCACTGTCTGAAATTAGACACATTTTGGGCAGCAGAGTCTAAGGCTACATCTTGATTTTCACAAGAACTCACGGCAAAGCAGGATGGACTTGGCTATGAGAGACCTTGGTTGCTTCACTAGAGAGATATAAGAAAACAAACACCAATAGGCAGACAGACAGAACGAACGAATGAGGACAGGTGAAAACAGGACTAAACACAAAATGAGTAAAGAGGTCAATTAAGCCAGGGTCAAGCCAGGAGAGTAGTTGGTACCAAATCCAGAATCAAAAGAATTGTTGAATAAACAAGCCAGAACAGGGGAGTAACTTGAATTCATAGGGCCCCATAGTAAAATGAGATTGGGACCCACCACCTAATAACAATAAACTAAAACAGCAACATAAGTAGCAATAATTAAAGGTGTAACTAATACCGCCATATGTAGTATACAGGAGTTCATGGTATGGTATACTACTAAAGAGTTAAAAGGTTTAATAATGTTTAATAATATGAATTGATATTTGCATTGTTTTCTACTATTTCACTGCACTAAGAATGTTCTAGAATTGACCTCTACTTCACCCCTGTGTGCAGTCAGTAGCTTCTGAGCATGCCTGTGAATCATGTCCAGGTGTGATGTGTTTACAAAAATGTAACCATTTGCAGCTACTTAAGGCTTTGGCGGGAGTAACCATAACAACACCAGGGTGGGGTCAGATTAGAAAGTTATAAAAGATAGTTACACCTAATAGTCTGGGTATTTTCACTGCGATATAATCTTACCTGGCACCACGAGCACCTGAGAGAGACTTCAGGGCTGCAGGTGACGTCACAATGACCGGCTGTGCCCTGTGGGCATGCCCGGGAATTTTGACTGACAGTTGCCATGGAGAAAAAGTAAAAAAAAAAAGTAAAGCACAAAAACAAAAAATAGAATAAAAACAAATACAACACCCTTTACAAACGTCAATTGTTTCAAAAAAGATCAAAAATAAATAAAGTACGCATATTTGGTATCGCCGCATGTGTAACGACCTGCTCTATAATTTGTCATGTTATTTAATCTGCATAGTGAACGCCATTAAAAAAAAATGGCACAGAATTGTGATTTTCATTTATCCTGCAGTACGTAAAATGGAATAAAAAGTGATCAAAAACGCATAAATGCCAAAGTGGTACCAATGAAAATGTCAGTTCTTCATGCAAAAAAAAGAAACCCTTACACAGCTCTGTATACGGAAAAATAAAAAAAGTTATGGCTTTTTTTTAAGTGATTCACATAAAAATATATATAAATTGGGTATCGCCATAATCGTATCGACCCACAGAGTAAAACTAACTTGTCACCTGTACTTTGCAGTGAGCGCTTTTAAATATAAAAATAATAAAAACACTACTAGGATTATTGTATTTTCTTCACACTGGCTTCCTACAAATGGATTTAAAAGTAATCAAAAAGCCTTGCCCTCTAAGAAATGGTACCAATAAAAATGACAATTCATCCCGCAAAATACAAGCCCATGCACAACTCTGTATACGAAAAAATAAAAAAGTTATGGCTTTTTTTTTTAAAGTGTTTTTCAGCATAAAAAAAATATTAATTGGGTATCCCAAATTTGTATGACCACAGAGAAAAACCCTACTTGTCATTTACTTTGCATGAGCGTTTTTAAAAAAAAAAAAAAACACTAGGATTTTGATTTTTCAAGCCTTCCAACAAAATTAAAGAATAAAAAAGTTGCCCTCTAAGAAATGGTACCAATAAAAAATACAATCAACCCCAAAAATACCCCCATGACCTCTTATACACAAAATAAAAAAGTATGAGCCAAATTGTTGATAAACGCCTTTTTCAAAAAATTTGTGTAAAAGTAATAAAACATAAAAAAGAATATAAAATTTATATTATTGTAATTATAATAACCCGCCTGGTAAAGTTATCCTGTCGTTTATCCCTCACGGTAAACTTTGTAAAATTGAAGTCCAAAAAAGAATGGCAAAACTGCGTTCCCTCCACCCTCATTTTCATGATCCAGTGCTAATAAAACTATGGAATACTTGTGCGCCCAAAATGCACAGTATACCCTTAGATGACATCTATAAGGGGTGTTGAATCCAAAATGGCGACTTCTGGAAGGTTTCACCTGTTCTAACACTTTGAGGACTTTGCAAATGCGACATGGCACCCACCAAAATCTGCGTTCCAAAAGCCAAATATCACTTCCTCCCTTATATGCCCTGCAATTTGTCCAAACAGCAGTTTATACCCACATAAAGGGGATTGCCAAACTTGAAATAAATTGCGTAACAAATTCTGGGCTGCTTTTTTTTCCAGGATTCCTTGTAAAAATGAAACATTTTCAGCTAAAATTACAGATTGTTGGAAAAAAAAAATCATTTTCACAGACTAAAAGTTGTGAAATACCCTGTGAGGTTGATATACTTACTAAACCCCTGGCTATATTTACCTTAAGGGGTGTAGTTTCCAATACATCGTCTTTTTAGGGGGGTTTATTAAATTTTAGCACCTTAGGGTGCCCACAAATCTGTAATGGGGCATAAAGAAAATCGAAATGAAAATGAGACCCCATAGTCCAGTAGGTGCTCCTCCTATTCTGAGGCTTGTCGTTGAGCCAAATAGTGCACTAGAGTTATATATGGGATATCTCTAAAAAACTAAGAATTGGGGGAATCGATATTATGTTGCATTTCCCTGATCGAATCTACAGTGTTCCAGTAAATAATGGAAAGAAACTGAAAATCTGCAAAAAAAATTGAAATTTCACCTCAACTTTGCTTCAATTTCTGTGAAACACCTAATGGGTTAATAAACTTCTTAAATGCTGTTTTGAATACTTTAAGGGGTGTAGTTTCTTAGATGGAGTAATCTATATGGGGTATCTAACATACAGGCCCCTCAAAGCCACATCAGAACAGGACAGGTCTTTAAGAATATCAATGTTGCAAATTTTCTTCAAAATGTGAAAAATTACTACTAAATTTCTAAGCCTCCTAATGTCATAAAAATATATTTAAAAAATGATGCCAACCTACAGTAGACATATCTTACACGCAAAAATTTATGGGGTTTGAAAATGTCAATTTTTTCAACCTTTTCAAGATATTTTGATATTTTTTACAAATAAACAAGGATTGTATGGACCAAAATTTCTTACTAACTCAAAGCACAATGTGTCACAAGAAAACAACCTCTGCATCATATGGATAGATAAAAGTGTAAAAAAGTTATTCTCACATAAATAGTCATATGACAGATTTAAAAAATGCTGCTCTGTCAGGAAGGCCAAAACTGGCTGTGTCCTTGAGGGGTTAAAGGGAACCTGTTAGGTGGTTGATGAAGCTCTCTCTGTGAACAGGATATGATACATGGAGAGAAGTTGAGCTCTTAGATATATAGGTTTATGTGATTTGGAGCAGGATTTCTGAATAAAAAGCTGAGAAGATACTGACCAAATTCCTTACGGGGGAAATCCCATCACACTTTTTCTGACTCACAGGCGGTTTTGCACTTAGGGTGTGTTCACACAGTGTAATTGCGGCGTGCATTTCACCTCATATTTGCGCTTTATATGTGGCGAAATATGCTCTGCAATTACGGTAATTCATAGCTCTCATAGAGAACTATGAATTATGCACTCTCTCTCCAGGCGTACAATACGATCGTATCGTATGCCCAGAAAGAGAAGTGACTTGTCGCACCACTGATAATAGAAGTGAGTGGGGCTGGCCAGGAGCCGCCGCTAATCAGCGCATACCTCAAACACATGGCGTATTGCAGCGTGTACAGTACATGCCCCAATACACCGTGTGAACATACCCTTACTCTGTCTTCTCAGGCTGTGGAGGAGGTGGGGTTCCACAGCAGTACATCACGCTGCCTGTACTAATTACTACTGTGTTTGAAGCCCACAGTCGCCATAGTTTTTAATTGTATGTATGTCCCGATGAAACATTGCATGAAGCTATGGGCCAGCCAGGATTACAGTAGTCCCCTGGTGGGCTCCAAGTTCTGCAGCAAAAAATGCAGAGTTTGGGGCTCACCAGGGGATTACCGTAATCCCAGTGGGCCATGAGTTCCATGGCATGTTTCTAACTGTATGCATGTCCTCGGGACACGCATACAATTAAAATCAGGAAGCATATGTGTCAGAACCAGGGCCCATCAGAGGGTCCTCCGAAGGGCCAGTCCAATACTGCATGCTGGCATGAATAATCTATACAGAACTGTAGGATCCCATCCTTTTTCTGTTTTGGAGTGCTGTGGCGGTAGTGCTCATGAATTGGCTTGACATCCCCATTTGGGATCTCATGTTCTAGAGTTTGTCAAGGTAAAGCCTGACTCTCTTTTAGAAAAAATTTTAAAATTAGTTCTTTTATCTTTAGCCACCAAGAAAACTTAAATCCCACTGTCTAAAGTAGAACTTCTAAAAAGAGAAGTTCAAGTTGTAGGATTGAGAGTTTTTGAGAAAAAAAAATGAGAATGGGTTGTAAAGTGGTGGCATCTAGTATTGAGGTGGATGAGGTGAGAAGATAGTTTGTTTCCAATGTTATATACAAGCTTCAAATTTATTCAATACAAATGCTCCATAATATGGAATTCATTATATTCGTACTTGCTTATTTGCATTATTCATTATTAGTCCAAAGAGGCCAACCAATTCAAGCTTGCAGCAGCTATATTTCCAATGGCATCCAGAGTGTCCTAGAGCCGAGTAGTGGAGAAGCAAACAGACAGGCAGCTGGCTGCACACTGACGTGCGACATTTCCGGGGAAGTCTCGCCCCCTTTCTCAAGGTGCTTGCCTATTACATAAAGAATATATCTGAAAAGCGTGAACTGAAAAATATGTCCAAACTATCTTCTCTATTGGTACAAGCTAGCACCCAGAGTGCCTGCAAAACAGGATATCATCCAAACTCCTCACCTTTAATTCCAAACCAACAATTGAAGGTATCCAATGTTATCTATAAACTTCAAATTTATTCAATACAAATTCTCCATCGTATGGAATTCATTATATTAGTACTTGCATTAATTGCATTACTCAATAGTAGTCCAAGGTAGCCAACCAATTCAAGCTCGTAGCCACTATCTCTCCAATGGCATCCAGAGCATCCTAGAGCCCAGTAGTGGAGTAGTGGAGAAGCAAATAGACATATAATAGGCAGCATTGATAAGAATGATAGACTGTGGTAGAATTTAAAGGGGTTGTCCAGGACTTTTTTTTTCCTTAAATAGAATACAGCTGCTTTTTTCAAATGAAAAAGTTCACATTCACCTGTTCTCTCACCTTGGATTCAGATATGTGCTGTCCTCATCTTCTGCCGGTCTTCTGTTATTTTTCAGTTCTCTGTTAAAGAGACCTCCCCGTTGCAGTCATGGATTGACTGCAATGGTCATGCATCATTGGCTGACATCACTTGCAGACACTTCTGACTCAAATAAACCACTTTTAAAGTGTTTACCTGTTTCAGCAGTAATGCGCCTGGATTTGCCATACTGAAGCTGTAAATGTGTAGCTTCATACGGTTGTAGTGTGTCACGCCTCCCGCACGCCCCCCATCTCAGGCGCATTACAAAGTGCCGCGGGCGCTCTGTAATGAGTCTGATATTGGAGTGCACCTGTTTAAAAATAGAGCCAACGGGGTTGCGCTAGTTTTCGGGCTTAAAAGACGGGAAACTTCTGGCGCAGCCCCGACCATACATGTCACCCAGAATGTCCATGTAACTGAAGGCATTAAATGGGCTTGGCAGGACTAAATGGGTTCTATTTTTTTAATATATAAAGCTGTTTAGGGATAAAATACAAAAAAAATGTTATACAAGCCTTATTTATGTTACGCACCATTTTGTAGATGTGTGGAAAGCAGCCCCATTCATGCATGTCGCCCTATGTCTTTAGCTGAATACTTTAAGTCTTTAGTGAAAGACTGGTTACTAGAGATGACAACCATATTTAACATACCTTGTGTGAATAAGTATTGCATGTCTAGAAACTAGGACATCATGTTGGAGTTTGTGTGCTGTATCAATCACAATTAGTGATGAGCAATTACGTTGACTATCGTCATCGGGTCGATAGTCGATATTGGTAATTATCAAGACGATTTCCGATAGTCGATAATGTTTTTCGCCGTGACCATTTAAAATCTAGTGGAGCAACAACACCTTCATTATTTAAACCCAAAAAGGGCTGGGGAAACTGAAAATTAAAATCCACAACAGTCAAATGGATCGGGGCATCTTTAAACAACACACTTTTGGTTATAAAAGCCCAAAAAAAGCACAGACCCTTCACAACCCTCTTGTACCACACCTGACCCTTTAAAACCCCCATCACCCCCCAAAATTTAAAAAGTGCCCAAAAAACAGTATGATTTGAACCATCTTTTACTTTAACTGGAATTATACCCTGTCCGGCGCAGCATGAGCCTCACCTCAGACCCCCAGATTTTAAAAATCCGAAAAAAAGGGTCTTTCAACCACCATTTTTGTTAACGGACTTGATATATTTCCTGTACCCCAGAAGACCATTAAACCCCCCGCCCCCAATTTAAAAAAAACCGGAAATAGGGTCTTTAACACCATTTAGTTAATGGGCATTGACTTATACCTGTTCGTACCACAGTATGGGGCCATTAAACCGTCTGCTCCACAAGATAAAAGTGCCGGAAAAAGGAGTCTTTGAACACCATTTTAGTTGAACTGGACATTGTACTTAAACCTGTTCTGTACCACAGTATGACCTTAAACCTGTCTGCCCACAATTAAAAAAGTGCCGGGAAAAAGGATTTTGAACCACCATTTTTTGTTCAAATGGATATTAACATTACCTGTACTGGGCCACGCATGACCCCAAACCTGCATGACCCCCAGATTTAAAAAGGGGCCGGGAAAAAGGATCTTTTTAACCACCATTTTAGTTGAATGGACATTAACTATATTGTCCTGTACCGCAGAATGACCATTAAACCTTCAGACCCACAGATTAAAAAATGCCGGAAATAAGGAGTCTTTGAACCACCATTTTTGTTGAACTGGACATTGACTATACCTGTTCTGTACCACCAGTATGACCATTAAACCTGTCTGACCCCCAAATTAAAAAGTGCCGGAAAAAGGAGTCCTTTGAAAACCCCCATTTTTGTTGAACTGGACATTAACTATATCTTTCCTGTACCGCAGTATGGGACCTTAAACCTGTCTGACTCCAGATTAAAAAGTCCGGAAAAAGGAGTCTTTGAACCACCATTTTAGTTTCACTGGCATGACTATTCTGTCCTGGGCCACAGCAAGAGCCCCAAACCTGCATGACCCCCAGATTTAAAAAGTGCCGGGAAAAGAGTCTTTGAACCACCATTTTAGTTTCACTGGACCTTGACTATACCTGTCCTGGCCCAAGCATGAGCCCAAACCTGCATGAAACCCCCCGATTTAAAAAATGCCCGGGAAAAGGAGTCTTTCAAACCCCATTTTAGTTTACTGGACATTGACTATACCTGTCCTGGGCCACAGCAGAGCCCCCAAACCTGCATACCCCCAATTTAAAACGTGGCCGGAAATAGGAGTCTTTAACCACCATTTTAGTTTAACTGGACATTGACTATACCCGTCCTGGGCCACAGCATGAGCCCCAAACCTGCATGACCCCCCAATTAAAAAGTGCCGAAAAAGGAGTCTAAGAACCACAATTTTAGTTACACTGGACATAGACTATATCTTCCTGGGCCACAGCATGAGCCCCAACCTGCATGACCCCCAGATTTAAAAAATTCCGGAAAAAGGAGTCTTTTAACCACCATTTTTAGTTTGAACTGGACATTAATATTCTGTCTTGTCCGCAGTATGACATTAAACCTGTCTGACCCCCAGATTAAAAAGTACCGGAAAAGGGGTCTTTGAACCATCATTTTATTTGAACTGGACATTGACTATACCTCTCCTGGGGCCCCAGATGACCCTTAAACCCGTTTGATCCACAGATCACAAATTTGGCCCCTATGCTATTTTGTACATTGACTGTAATTTAGTATATTTTTTTTTAACTGCCCTTTTGTTTACAGAATTTTTTGGGAAGTTTTTATTTATATTTTACTTATCATTTTGCTTTCTTTAAAGGGTGTGATAACAACAACATACACCCCCCCCTTTGCATTTTTTTAAAAGGTATTTTTTACACTGTTATTTTTTTAATTCGTCCCCCAACCCCATAAGAAAATTCCATTTTTCCTAATCACCCCCCAAAACTTTTTTTAAAGGTTGAGAAACTTTTGCCCCCCCGGGCTTCTGGGGCCCTGATTCAGCCAATAAATTAAAAGGTTTCTTTTTTTCCCCCCAAACCTTGCAGTATTAGGGACGGGACCCCCCTGGAATCAAATGATGTGCCCCCCATGTGCCCCCAAAAAAAATTTTTAAAAAAGCCTCAAATTTTTGAAAATTTTTTCCCACCCCGGGGCCCCTTTTTGACACTATTAACCTCACAAAAAATCACCTTTTTCAAAATCAATTTTTTAGAGAAATGTGAAGCTCTCCTGATTGCCCCCAAAGGGTGAGGGGCATTTGCTGCCGTCACCCATCTGTTAACACGGGGGTCCAGGCGGCCGGGGGCCCGGGATTTTACATTGGGTGTTTTGAGAGCCCGGGCTAGCGTTTTGTCATCTAAAAACCCACCAGGTTCCAAGCCAGGGCCGGAGTTCCAGTGGGTGCGGGGGGAGACCCCAGGCTAGCGTTGTCATCTATTAAAAAGCGGGTTTCAGCTGCCGGGGCCGGGAAAGTTACAGTGGGTTTCGGTGGACCCAGGCGGCCCCGTCATTTATTAACAGGGGTTAAAAACCCCCTTATGACGCAGAAACGAAAAACGGGTTCTGAAACAGATTTGCGGAAGGGGAAAAGTGTTAGGTAAGACCCCCACCCTTCCCTCATTTAAAACAGTCAAAATTTGGGGGTAGCGCTTGCCCCCCCCCTTTTTTGGGGGGGGGGGGGGGGGGGGTGGGGGGGGAAACCAAATGGAGCTTCACTTGGAAATACGGGGTTAACACTCCTGTTCCACCCGGGTTTCCCCCTTTTTCCCTTTGGCTTCTTTTTTTTCTCATTTTACTAAACCCGGCTGGGGGAAAATTTTGCCCTTCTGTTCTTTTTTCTCTGCCGTGCTCCTACTCCATGTCCTCTGAAAAACCCTACTCTTTAAAGTCTTCCGGGGACCTCCTTTTGTACAATTCAGAGGAATTTTTTTTTCCCAGCTATTTTGTACATGCAATTTTTTAGTAGTTTAATTCTGAAAACACTTTTTTAAAAAAAAAGGAAAGGGAAAATCCCCCTTGTCTTTGTTTCTCTTTTTTTTTAATTTTTTTTAAAGGGGTTGTCTAAATACGGGTTTTTCCCTAGCTATGTTAAAAAACTTGCAAAAACAAGTCATTTTGCAATATTGTCCTTTAAACAGTGCCCTTTACCTTATTCCTGTTTTCGGGACAGCCACCCACCCCCCCTTTTTTGACCACCCCTTGAAAATTGTGAAAAAAAAAAAGTCTGTTAAAACCATATTTTTTAAAATTGGGCCCTGTAGTCTAGTTTCATTTCAAGCAAAATCCCCCCCAAAAATTTTAAAAACATGACCCAAGCCATTTTTAAACAATTGTGAAAACAAATGTTTTGTTAAAAAATAACTTTTTTTTTTTAAAAATACCCGAGAATAGGCTGCTTTGTCACAGCAAAATCCCCCCACAAATTAAAAACATGACCCTTGAGACATTTTTGGACAATTGTGAAGAAAAAAAATGTCTTTAGAAACAACATTTTTTTTTTAATAGGCCCCTGTATTTAGCGGGCATGTCACAGAAAAATTTCCCCCCCAAAAAAAATTCAAAATATGCCCCCTTGGCCACTTTGGGACAATTGTAAAGAAAAAAATTTCCCTGTTAGAAAAATAACTTTTTTTTTTTTAATAAAGGCCCTTTATATAGCGCATGTCACAGCAAAATGCCCCAAAAATTTAAAAAACATGCCCCTTAGCATTTTTTGAAAAATTTTTGAAAAAACCAAATGTCGGGTTAGAAACAACATTTTTTTTTTAATGGAAACCTTATATAGCTGAAATTCACGGGCAAAATCCCCCCAAAAAATTAAAAACATGACCCTTGAGCCATTTTTTGACAATTGTGAAAAAACCAAATTCTGTTAGAAACAAAAATTTTTTTTATAATGGGACCTGTAGTAAAACGCTGTCCAGCAAAATCCCCCAAAAATTCAAAACATGACCCTTGAGCCATTTTTGAAAAATTTGTGAAAAACCCAAATGTCTGTTAGAAAAAAAATTTTTTTTAGAAAAAGGACCTTTTGTTTTGCTGCATTTAAAAAGCACATGAAAAAAAAATTTAAATAAAAATATTTCTCAGCCACTGTTAAAAATTTTTGGAGGGAGAAAGGGCCACTTAAAAGCCACATTTCTTTTCCAAAGGCCCAATTTTATAGCTGTACTAAAGCCCCATGCCCCCAAAAAATTATAAATATGACTTCTAAAGCCACTATTAAAAATTGTGGGGGAGAAATCCCCACTTAAAACCCAAACTTTTCTTTTCCCCAAAGGGCCCCATAATTAAACTGAACCCTCAAGAAACATAAACCTAAAAAAACCCTTTGGGGACAATGCAAAAATTTTCCTAAAGAAAATGAGTAAAGGGAAATACGGTTTTTGTCATAAAAACCTTTGCCCTTTAAAAATCTCCTACGAAAAACCCACAAAATGAATGTTGGGAAAAAGAAAATAAAAAATTCCAGTAAGAAATTATCATTTTAAAAAACTTTTTTCAAGAGGACCATTTCTGTTTGAAGAGGAATGTGAAGTAAAAGGGAACAAAATTTTGACCCAGCAATTGGGGCCACAACATCATCAAGATCCATCCCTGTTTCATCTTGGGGGAAAGTCAAACAATCCACATTATCTGTGGAATGCCGGATGCGTTTGTCTGTAATGCTCCCCCAAAGCGGGGAAAGGTCTGCTCAGAATAAACGCGGGTTTGTGGGCAGGGCCCAACCCCTCAAAGGGGTTTGCGAGCGACCCGGGCCCTTTCGCCCATTTTGGATACCCAGAAGTCTATTGGGCCCGGGAAAAATACAAAAACATCGGTGTTGAAACGCGATAGCCCCGGGCACCATGATCTTAAGTTTGGTCTCGGGTGTGTTTTATGTGTCCCTGCATTGCATGCTTTGGTGAGGGGGTAAATAAAGATTGCCAGAGGTCACCCTTTTAGGCTTTGCCCCCCTTGCCTCTGCTGCTCTGCCTTTAAAGGCTATTTGGCACCCCTAGGCTGTCACATGCTGTTTGTTGTTCCACCGTGACATTAGAAGAACGGGAGCAGACGCCCCCAGATGTCTCCATTTTGATCAATCGAAAGGGTTCCCCCTTTTCCCTGCTTTTTAAACTCCTATTTGGGTGGGGGGAAGGAAAGTGCTGGTTTTGTTTTGAAACCGGGGACCCAGGAGGGGGCCAGCCAGTAACTGTTTGTTCTTTTTGAGGGCCTTTAAATTTGCGGGAAACATGTTGGGGAAATGGACACCCCAAGCATCATGTGAAAAGAGGGGACCCCTTGATTTCCCAACCCTCGGGGTTTTTAAAGGGGCACTACAAACTAAACTTCCTCATCTTCCTCCCCCGCCTAAAATTCCCCGCGCCAACCTTTTTCCCGGGGGCAGGGACGTGGGAAAACGTGGTGTCTAGGTACCTCCTCCCCCCCTTTCCCCTTCCCCCGGGCACAGCTTAAAAACACAGCGTGATTTCCCTCAGATGGCACCCTAGAGCTGATGCGCCGCCTTGCACTACCCGGCCCCCGAACCACTCCCTAATAAAAACCGTTTAAAATTGGGGAAACTGTGGGGGCCTTTTGGGGATTCGACGGAGGAAAGGCCCGTTTTCCGCCCTGTGTCCTTCTCCCCCTTTCCATCGCTGGGGGGGACCTTTTGTTTAAAGGAGTGCCCCCACGATCTTTTCCAGAATTTAAGATCACCCAAGGGTCATGCTGCCCAAGGGCTTTTCCCCGCACTGATAAATTTTGGTGGCTTTTTTTAAAAAATTTGGCAAGGATGGTGCAAAAGCTCTTTAAACCGCCCCCACTCCGGGGGCTCAACACCCCGAGGTCCGCCCCCCCTGCTTGTCAAGCCATGTGTCACTTCGTACTGCTTTAAAGGCATTGCGCTGTGGCACAATCGGTTTGGGGCATTTTGGAGGGTGGAATTTTCCCGCATTTTTGCCACGTCAACAATGAGACCGGGGTGAGGGGGGAAAACCCAGCTGACACCGCAACGCAGCCAGGCGGGACGGGAAACAGGGTTTGGGAAAGGGGGGAAGTGCGGGAAATCAGACCCCGATTTCCTCAGCAGGGAGTCCAGACCCGGGTAGCTTTTAAAAAATTTCGGACGACCAGGGTTTATGAATGTGCCAGGCAAGGGGGTGTCTCCAGCCTACCGATCTTTAAAAGGGGGGCCACAGATTTCGGCCCCTTAAACGCACACCACCTTGCCTGGCCCAAAAGGTTTTTTGTCACCCCGCCAGTGCTCAGTCCCCCTTTTCTGAGGCCCCGTCCAACTCCTGAAACCCGTGTGTGGCGGTTTTCCAAGACAGATTTTAAATTTTTAAAAACGGCCTTTTTCTCTGGGCACTGATGCCACCTTTAGGGCCCTTGGGGGGGGGAGAGGCCCCGCACCATCCCTGCGGTTTTGAAGGCGGCGCCCGAGCCTGAGGGCCACCCTCACCACCAAAGGGCATTTCCAAACCCGCTCACCCAGTTGGGTGTCCCCAGAGGGTATCGGCCTTGGGCCCTGCTTATATTTCCCGGTTGGGGGTGGTGGTGGACTTTTCCCGGCCCCAGAGCAAACAAGCCTTTTTAAATTTTAGATGACACGGGCTGGGCCCGGGCAGGGACCTTTTTTTGGGAAAGAAATGCTTGCTAGGCTTTGGGGTTGGGGGGGGGGCAAGGGCCTTTACGTGGGGGAACCCATCAAAACCACCAGACGGAAAGGGAAAAATTTTTCCCAAAGGGCCCAAAAAAATCAATGCCGACATTTTAGGCTTTTTGGGTTTGGGATGGTTTGGGGGTTTAAAATGGGTTTTTTTTTGCTCCCCCCCAAAACCGGGACGAAGGGGTGGCTGCTGGGCTGGCCGCTGTACAGTGTGCAAAGGGCATCAAACTGGGGTAAGGAGAAAGGGGGGGATGGGTCTCTGGTGGGTTGGTGGTACTCGGGCGACGGTGGAAGGCTGAAGCGGGGGCTATCCCTGAAAATGACTCTGAGAGGGCATGGGAGCGAGGAATGCTTGGTTTGGGGGCGGGGGAGGAAAGGGGGCAGAGAAGAGGGGGACAGTAGTTGGGGGCCCGCGTCGGTCTGGTTTTTTGGCCAAGTTTTGCCCCCATTTCCCCTGCAGGACTTTGACATGTTGGTTTTGGGGTTAAAAAACCTAATTTTTTTGCTTCTACTTTTCTTTACGGCAAAGGGGCCCGGGATAAAGACATTTGTGGGTGAATCCCGAGGTTGCTCAAAGAAGGCCCAGGCTTGAGAGGTCCTGGGGCCCCTTTTTCGGCGATAAGGGGAGGGCGGGGGTTTGCGCTGCCTGGCTGGGGGAAAACATATTTAGCAAAAATTTTGCGAACCCCCCTTCCCCCCCATTTTTGAGGCGGGATCCATACTGAAAACTACCCCATCGTCTTCCTCTTTGCCCGTTGAAGGCTTTTCAAGCAAATTTTGCTGAAAAGACCAGTTTGGGTCCCAATGTTGTCATATCATCATCCCAACACAGGTGACTTGGTCGTCCCGACTCTGCATCCAAAGGGGCTGCGGGCTACAAGAAAGGGACTGCAAGGCATTGCCCACCGCCCCGGGGTTTTTGCCCATTGACCGGCTTCCTTCTCCCCCTCTGATGGATCAGTAAATGGGGATAGAGGGAGAAAAAAATACTCTTCTTTGGGCCCTTGATCTTTTAACAAGCCTTCTGACCCCAACCGCTTTTGTCTTCAAAGAGGCTTTAGGGAAAAAAGGGTTTTTCCCCATTTGGGGGGTTTCACGAGTTGGGCATTTGGGCTGCCTTCGGGTTCATGTTGGATGGTTTTCTGATGATGCTGATACGACCCCCTTTTGGCCGTGAAATGGGAAAGGAAAAGGAGGTAAAAACTGCTGGGGTGCATTTCATTAAACTCTGAAAAACAGATTGGCGGGCCCTTGTTCGTTCTGAGATTCACAGGGCCCTGACCCAGCGTTGAAAAGGGGGCTGACGGTCCGGGAACCCCACATGCTGGGATGCTTTTTTCGCCAGCACTGGGGAAAGGGGCCCTTCTCTCGGGACCTCTAAACCCCCAAGTCCTACCCCCCCCCTTTTTGCTCCTTTTTCCACCTGAATTTCACCCATGTTCGAAAGATAAAAATTTTAGAAGGGATGGAAGAGTTTTGGAAAGTCTCTTATTAAAAATATGCAAAACACAGCTATTCTCAAATCCCTAAAATAAAAAAAAAATTGCTTGGGTTCAAATTTAAGTGCCCGGGGACCTCTTTTTAAAAAAAGCTGGACTGACCAAAAGTGAAAAAAACACCCAAACGAAATGTATACGGATTTAAAAAAAGGGTAAAAAAAAATTTTTGGCACCTATCAAAAAAACCTGTTTTGACTTCAAAAAAACTGGATTCAAATTTAAATGCAAGATCCTCTCCAACAAAAACTTGACGACCCAAAAGTGAAAAAAACACCCATCTGAAAAAGTATTACGGATTAAAAAAGGTTTTTTTTTGGCACCTATCAATACACCCGTGGGGACTACAAAATTGGGTGGGTTTAAATTTTAAATGCAAGGTGGCTCATTTAACCAAAAAATGGCCTGCCCCCAAAATGAAAAAAAAAACGTATCTGAAAATGTATACTGATAATAAAAAATGTTTTTTTTGGCAACCTATCAATACCCTTTTGGGGACTTCAAAATTGCTTGGGATTCAAATTTTAAATGCAATTTGGGCCTTTTTAACAAACTTTGGCCCCGCACCAAAGTTTAAATAAATACTTTTCTGAAATGTATTCGGATAATAAAAAAGGGATTTTTGGCCCCCTTTCAATACACCTGTGGTTGGGCTAAAAATTGCTGGGTTCAAATTTAATTTCAAGGTTTCCTCTATCAAAAAAGCTTTTTTCTGAAAAAAGGTGAAAAAAAAAAACCTACTGAAATGTATACGGATAATAAAAAGGGATTTTTTTTACCTATCAATACACCTGTGGTGACTACAAAAATTTCTGGATTCAAAAATTTTAAATGCAAGGGGACCTCTATCAACAAAGCTTGACTGCCAAAATGGAAAAAAACACCATCTGAAAAGGGAAAACGGATAATAAACGGTTTTTTTGGCACCTATCAATACAACCCTTGGGGGATTCAAAAATTGTGGATTCAAATTTAAAATGCAAGGTACCCCTTCAAAAAAAGCTGGATGACCAAAAAAATGAAAAAAAAAACCAATCTTTAAATGTTTTACGGATAATAAACGGTTTTTTTTGGCACCTATCAATACACCCGTGGTTTACTACAAAATTGCTGGATTCAAATTTAAGGCCCAAATTTCCTCTATCAACAAAACTTGGGCTGACCAAAAGTGAAAAAAAAAAACCTATTTTAAAATTATACGGGTAATAAACGGTATTTTTGGCACCATCAATACACCCGTTTGGGGACTACAAAATTGCTGTATTCAAATTTAACTGCAAGGTGGCTCTATGAACAAACTGGGCCCCGCCAAAGTTTAAAAAAAAAAACCTGTATCTGAAATGTATTTGGATAATAAACGTTTTTTTTGGCACCTATCAATACACCTGTGGTGACTACAAAATTGCTGGAAATTTTAAAATTTAAAATGCAACGTACCCCTATCAACAAAACATTAAATGCCCAAAAATGAAAAAAACACCTTTTCGAAAAAGTTTAGGATAAAAAACGGTTTTTTTTGGCAAACCCATCAATACACCTGTGGGGACTTTCAAAAATTTTTGGATTTTAAATTAAGTGAAAAGGGACCTTTTATCAACAAAAACTTTTACTGACCAAAAGGAAAAAAAAAACCTATCTTTAAATGGAAAACAGATAATATAAAGGTCCCTGTACATTTTATTTTAGATTGCATTTGAAAACCCCTAGGGGCGTCGCTGCCCCCCCCATTTGGGCCAAATAAAAAACCCCCTCTTTTAACTTTGCCAATCACAGAGCTCGCTCTGAATTTCTTTTCCCCATAGAACTCTATGAGAAAGTAGCTCGCGCTCTGATTGGCTAAGCTGGACGAGCCCCCGCCATTTCAACCAATCAGCTCTTTTCTGCCTTTTTACTGTATTTTGATCTGTCCCGCCTTTGAATATGATTGGTCAATATTTCTCTATAGGTTAGAATGGGTCCCTGTCGCTCCTATTCTGATTGGTCAATTCTCCTCCATAGGTTAGAATGGGCCACTGTCGCTCCTATTCTGATTGGCTGGTTTATGCCAACCAACCAGAAGAGCTTAAACAATTTGCATTACTGTATTTCCCGGCAATTCTCTCTATTGCAATTCCTTATGTAGCGCCAGTCTCGGCGACAAATGCGTTGCTAGAGATTTAACTGCTTTATTTTTATAGAAGGCTTCAGCGCTTTATCTGATAATGATTTACACTTAATAAAAATTAATTTTTTATTCATACTCCATGCCGTACGGCGCTGAGCGCCGAGATTACATTGCGCCGGTCTCTCCATAGACTACAATGGGAGAAGTAGCTCGCGCTCTGATTGGCCGAGATAGCCAAGCCCCCACTAGTTCAACCAATCAGCTCTTTTCTGTATTTTTACGATCTTTTGAACTGTCCCGCCTTTGATTTTGATTAGTCCAAACTTCTCCATAGGATATAATGGGTCTTTGTCGCTCCTATTCTGATTGGTCAATTCTCCTCTAGAGCTTATAATGGGTCTTTGTCGCTCCTATTCTGATTGGCTGGTTTATGCCGACCAATGAGAATAGCTTACAGATTTTGAATTACTGTATTTCCCGGCAATTCTCTCTATTGCAATTCCCGATGTAGCGCCGGTCTCGGCGACAAACGCGTTGTTCGGGATTTAATTGATTTATGTTTATAGAAGGTTTCAGCTCTTTTTCAGAGAATATTTTACAACTAATAAAAATGATTTTTTTATTCATACTCCATGCCGCACGGCGCTGAGAGCCGAGATTGCATTGCACCCATCTCTCCATAGACTACAATGGGAGAAGTAGCTCGCGCTCTGATTGGCTGGGATAGCCAAGCCCCCGCTAGCTCAACCAATCAGCTCTTTTCAGCATTTTTACTGTATTTTGAACTGTCCCGCCTTTGATTTTGATTGGTTCAAACTTCTCCATAGGCTATAATGGGTCCCTGTCGCTCCTATTCTGATTGGCCGAGATAGCCAAGCCCCCGCTAGCTCAGCCAATCAGCTCTTTTCTGCATTTTTACTGTATTTTGAACTGTCCCGCCTTTGATTCTGATTGGTCAATAGTTCTCCATAGGTTTTAATGGTTCACTGTCGCTCCTATTCTGATTGGCCGGTTTCTGCCGACCAATGAGAATAGCTTTCAGAATTTGAATTACTGTATTTCCCGGCAATTTCCAATATCCTAATTCTTGATATTGCGCCGTTCTAGATTTTTGGAAAGTGATTTTTTATTTTTAATTTTTTAATTTTTGAGGTTTGAGCTCTTTTTCTGATAATGTTTTCCGCCTTTATAAAGGCGATTTTTTTGGAATCATACTCCATGCCGCACGGAGCTGAGCGCCGAGATTTCTGTTGCGATCTTCTGTATGCTTCCTCTCATGTTCCGTTCTTGCTTCACTTTGCCGCCACCGGAGCATTTAGACCAAAATAAACTAGGTCTGACTGTTGGAGCTGCAGAGCGCTGCATTGTGGCGCGCTTTGGCGAGCCGCAATCGTACATGCCTCAGAGTTTTCGAGCGCGCCGCGTCCCGCCCCGGAACGCTTACACTGCGCCCACACCGCGCCCCTTGCCCGCCCCTTCATGCGGGGCGCAGCTGAAAGTGGCGAACGCTGCGCCTAACACTGCATCCCTGCGTCCGACAGGGGGATTCGGGCCGGGAGGCGCAGCTTACTCCAAAAAACAGGCGTAAAGCCCGTTCATACATGTCGCCCTTTGAGTCTACAGGACACAGCATCCATGATTTCCATAAAGCATTTAAAATGTTGATTCATGCCACCACAGAAGAGTTTTATATTTTGCCTCAGTCCATTTTAAATGAGTTTTGGCCCAGAGAAGATGGTGGCATTTCTGGAATGGGTTTTTATATGGCTTTCTTTTGGCGTGATAGAGCTTTAACTTATATTCATGGATTGCATGGCATACTGTGTTCAAAGATAATGATCTCTGAATGTATTCCTCAGCCTATGCAGTGATTGCATAACTGAATCATGCTTGTTTTTAATGCAGTGCAGCTCAAAGATTACAAGTATCCAATATTCACCATCACCTTTGTCCCTCGTCTACATAGATTTCTGCAGATCTTGTGAATGTTTTGATGGTATTATGTACTGTAGATGGTGGAGTATTGAAGGTCTTTGCAATTTTACATTCAAAAACATTATTTATTATTAAAACATAATTTTCCAAAAATTTGTTAACCCTATGCCAACTTTTTTAAAATGTGTTACTCCCATCAATTTCTAAATAAGTTCTTTTCATTCAAATGAAATGAAACAGTATCTAACTTCAACTTCTGTTATATTCTATGTTCATTGCATTGTTGGTTTCTTTCAATATTACATGGGGTCACAAGTTTTTGGAATTGGGGTAGTAGTAGACCTAATGGGGCAACACTAGAAATTTGTTTGTGTGTTACCTATTACCAGGGGCGTTGCTAGGGTCCCAAAACATTCGGGGACGGGGCCATTCGTGTATTGCGCTTTAGGGCTGGGAGCACACGCCATTTTCCACGCCTCATTGTGAACTGTGGATGTGTTTTTACAGAGAAAAACCTTCTGTTCCTGTCACTAATTTTCTGCACATTCCACACAGACCCTGTCCATCTCCTCAGCAGACACTGTACAATGAAAATCAGAGCTGACAAATTTACTTTTTCAAAACCACTCACCTCCATATGACAGCGTAATATCGCACAGTCACCAAAACATACACCTATACATGGAGCAAATCTACCAGACAAATGATTGTTACTAAAAAAAACTTCTACAAAACCAAGACCCAAAACTATTACTACTTAAGGATCAAATAATCCTGACAGATCCTGACTAAACGCGACCACCACATGTGACATCAGTTATACACAGGTTCTGAAGACGTATATTACCGCCATACAGTGACCATATAGTGGTAGATACTAGTTGTATGTAGGCTCTGCAGAAATATAAGTGATTACACTGCAGTTACATTTAGTGACTCACAGGAGACGTCTTTTCTGATCAGCGTCGTTCACTTTCCCTTTTCTTCTCCATCCGGTTCACACCTTCATGCTGATTTCTCCCGGCCAATACTCGTCCCTGCAGATTTGGACACAAATATCTTAGAATCCTCACATTTCCAGCAACTCCTTACTTATAGGTATATAAGTCCCCTCAGTTAGGTAGGTGTATAGGTCCCCTCAATTAGGCAGGTATATAAATATAGGGTCACTTAGGCAGGTATATAGATATAGGGTCAATGTCAGGCAGGTATATAGATATAGGGTCACTGTCAGACAGGTATATAAATATAGGGTCACCTAGGCAGGTATATAGATATAGAGTCACTATCAGGCAGGTATATAGATATAGGGTCACTCAGGCAGGTATATAGATATAGGGTTACTCTCAGGCAGGTATATAGATATAGGGTTACTCTCTGGCAGTATATATAGATATAGGGAACTCTCAGGCAGGTACATAGATATAGGGTCACTCAGGCAGGTATATAGATATAGGGTCACTCTCAAGTAGGTTTATAGATATAGGGTCATTCAGGCAGGTATATAGATATAGGGTCACTCTCAGGTAGGTATATAGATATAGGGTCACTCAGGCAGATATATAGGTGCACTCAGGCAGGTATATCAGGGCACAGGCAGGTTTATAGGGGTACTCAGGCAGGTATATAGGGGCTCAGGCAGGTATATAGGGGCTCAGGCAGTATATAGGGGCACACAGGCAGTATATAGGGGCACAAAGGCAGTATATAGGGGCACTGAGGCAGGTAAACGCCATTAAAAATAACAACATTAATACACACCTTAACTCCTCCGGCGAGCGCGCTCTGTCCTCTTCAGTCCGCGCTCCTATGGCAGCTCCTCGGGCGCACAGCCTATGACGAGGACAGGCAGCGGCGCGATGAGGTAATTACATCACGCCGCTGCCAGCTGAGCAGCACGGGGCCGCGCGCGTCCTCAGCGCTATGAGGACCCGACGGCCCCGTAGTGTCGGACCCGGGGCCAGTCCGACACTGTCTGCGGGGCAGGGAGCGTTCGCTCTCTGCTCCGCAGAAGCCCTCAGCTGTATGTGCGTCCAGCGGACGCACATGCAGCTGAAGGGCCAGTCGGTGCTCCAGGCCCACGGCAGCGGCCTGGAGCCCGGGAGGTTCGGGGCACAGGGGGTTTTATCCGGGGCCCGAGCCCCGGATAAACTGCCTAGCGACGCCCCTGCCTATTACCCAAAATAATGTGGTAAACTAAAAATGGCAATTTTTCATACTTTTCATGAACAATTTTTTAATTGTATATCCATTCTATGTACAGTTTACCTCCACGTTTTGCTTCTTACAGATGATCCTTAGAATTGTCATTTAAAACAAAGATTGCAATATGCAGCACACCAAGCGAGCTTAATTCTCCCAAAGGGGAAATTGAGCATATATTGTGTTTCATGCAGAGTTTTTGGCAGTGAGTAGACATCCCAGGAATGGGCTAGACATGAGGCAAACTATCCTCCCATCAATTTTAAATGAGATGGATAAGTTTGGTCTTTTCCAGAATCCAGTACAATGTTTTATTCAAATTCCTTAGAAAACTGGAGTTTTTCTATGTACTGTAACTACGGTCTTCCTCTGGTCAACTGTCCCAGAAGAACAGATAATGAGTGGGTGAATGGGAATAAGGGCAAAGCTTCATAGGGATGTAAAAAGTTGATGGATGAATGTGGTGAAAGCGTTTGGATTATACATAGATACATATAGTTAATAACAACTTTACTTCCCTTTATAGTTATTCATTACTAGCAATGAAAAGGCATAAACCATTAGTGGCCATACTGTATATCCCCCACTTCTAGTTTTTCAAGATCACATAAATAAAATCCACTTGCAATAATATTTTGTGGTAAAAATAAACTGACCTTTTAATTGATGCAATAAAATTTATATTGATAGATGAATGAAGTTTACAACCTAATAAATGTACAGAGAGCCACAGAGACGTGTCACAATGTAGTATATATAGCGCTATCACTTTTTCATGGCATGATGAAAGCTGCTGTGAGAGGTGGGAGATTCCAGAAGATACAAGTTGTTACACAGAATAGACTGTACACTGTCAATGTGATCTGTGTGTTTGATGTGCCTGATTTATAGTCAACAGTGTCTGAAGCTGTCTCCTGGTAATGAGGAAAAAAAAAACTCCCGTAAGTTATCAGTAATACTTATGTCAGATTGGAGGACTACTGCCAAGTATTAAAAGTTCAGCTCAATGGATGTATTCATGGACTAAATTAACTCCTTCACTGCCAGTAACAGATCAGTCTGGCCATACGTTAAAATAAACAGCTGTATGAACAAAATGTTGACCTCCAGATAGCGCTATTAGGTTATTAATGACTCCCATTTATACTCAGAACACAAGGTGCATGTAATGTGCTGGTATGCAGAACTAATGATATGTACATTCTGATCTTGGCAGTCAGTCTGGGTTTTTATGCAGTGGAACAGAGTTAAATAAAGGTTCTTTAAAATACTGAATTAGTATATACTGGGCCTAGTTAACTCAATGGGGCTAAGCCTTGTACATAAGTGTGGTGCTGTCTCTAGAAAAAGTTGTCTCTAGAAAAAGCAGAATCTTTTTCTAACCCCCTTAAAGGAGTGGTCTTATCATAGCATTGATGGCATATCATACATATCATAAGGATATGCCATCAAAGTCTCATAGGTCCGGGTCCCCCCTCTGGGACCTGCACCTATCTTAGGAACGGGCTTCTGAAAGTCACCGTTGAATGGAGAGCCGGTGGTACTTACGCACAAATCTCCATTCTGTTCTACTGGAGTTCCAAGTACAGATGAGTGCCGTGTTCAGCTATATTTAGAACATCCATAGACCAAAATGGGATAAACGTAAGGGAGGACCTGCTGGAGTCAGAGGGGCAGCTGCAGGGCGACTCACCATGGATGGTGGAGCTGGTGTGACATGGAATAAGCGGGCTGCAAGATTCTGCATAGTGTCCATGAGTTGGTCAATACGATTATTCTGATGGGCTATTACAGCAGAGAAGTCCTGGAGTTCAGGCAAGGGCACCTTGGTGGGATCTATGGCCATTTTGTACTGTCACGGAGTGGAAAGCAGATGTGAGTGATGATGCAGACCATGCCAGTAAGCGGAGTCTAAGGGCTTGCCCCCACTGCACTGTTTTTCAGCAGCTTTTTCAGTCGGTTTTCGGTTTTGAAAACCGTCTGCAAACCGGCTGACAAACTTTTACACAGACCTTAATGGAAAATAACATGCAGCGGTCCGTACTGGGCCGAAAAACATTGAGCATGTTCATTTCAATGTGAAGGGGGATGGCTCCGCAAACAGCTTAGAAAAGACACCCCCCTGCGCATATGTGCACGGCCCCAAAACAGTGCAAATACCGGTCGGAATTTCCAACTGGTATTTGCACTGTGCCGTGTGAACGGCCCCTAAGGAGCCACGCAGTATTCACCAGAGCCCACCACAAGATGGGATGGGCTTGGCTGCAGGAACTCCTAGGTCACTACCCCAGACATGGTTACTCGCAGTGACAGACGAGTGCCCAGGCAGAAAGGAAGGCAGAGGCGTAGCAGAGAAACTGGAAGGCAGCTGGCAAGGAGTTAACAGCCTAGGTGTGGTAGGTGCAGTAGGTAACAACAGGAGAGAGCACAGGTCAGGATCACAAACGAACACCAACAGACTAGCTCAGAGCAGAGAAAGGAAGTTGTTTAAGTCTAATGTCGGACTGTGGTGCCTAGAACCCACAGGTGGAGTTGATTTAAGGGGCCCAACAGTTGAGCTGTTTCTGGGTCCACTGGTGGAGTTTATTTTAGACTCCCACCCTACAGCTACTGTAAATGACTGTAAATGCCTCCTGTTCTCTGCCTCTTGCTTTTTGCCTCTTCTGAGGATGTATTTGCAATTAAAAAACAACTTCAGGTCTGCCATGCTCAGGCGCCCACCAGGGATTTCCCCTGTGCCCCTGTGGACCATTCAGAGCCTGCTTAAGTCCCAGGTGGTGGGCAGCCATTGGAGCATGAATGATGTGCTGGCCCGTCAAATCTTAATGGGTCAGTGTGCACACCCTAATGAGTGTACACACTCACTTTGGAACTGCCATAGACGAAAAGTATGAGAACTGTGCAGGCACAGCCATCTCCCCGTTCTCTGAGAATGGCTCGCAGTGAGCTCTGAGCCGGCCTCAGAAAGGATTTTGCTTTGTGGCAAAACCCCTTTGATTTACAGATCGGATGGGCAAAACCAACTTCAGTTTCCCGGCCTGCACCATGCTCGTGAGATTTTCCAACACTCCAGGAGTTAAAGAAGACCTTTTTCAAGGAGTTTCCCAGATGCTTAGGGACAGTAGGCAAGTCAAGTGTAAATGGATGTAATGGTAAATGTAAATGGTAAGTGTAAATGTAAATGGTAAGTGTAAATGGGTATAATGGGTGTAAATGGGTATAAATGGGTATATATTTGTAATCTCTGTATGCCCAATTATGAACTATTACATCATGGTGACATTAAGGGGGTGTTTCCATCTCACATATAGATGCCTAATCGATAAAATATGCCATAAATGTCTGATAGGTGCAGGCCCCACCTTTGGGAATGGGTACACAAAAGATTATGTTTGGAAAGGACAGTAGGTCCCACTTACACACTACTCTTAATTCCGTTCCAATGAAGAGTAGCGAGCAAGAGCAACCTACTCCCCATTCTAAACAGAAACTTTCAGGGGCCCGCTCCTGAGATAAGTGTGGGTCTCAGAGGGACATCCACACAGGCACCAGCTTAAAAACACAAAGCCAGAATAGTTCTTTGTTCATCCAGTCAGTTTTCTGGCATTATCTCCAACAAAAAATATGTTGTTGGCCATGTCCGACATGTGTATAAAAGATTTGCGTACCATCTAACATCCTTTATACTCTTGTTTGCACCAATTCTTAGGGGGCATGTTGAGCCATACTCAAAGATAAGACACATTTATGAATGTTGCTCGAGAAAATATGTCACAAAAATAGTGCACTAGTCCATGCCATTTTCAAAATGGCAAGGCCAAGACAAAATTTGTCTCAGGCCATTTTCTTGGTGTCCAGAAATGAGACACTTTCATACATATTGACGAATGCTACACTAACCTAACGAGACTTGCAACTGTCTAGTCTGAGACAGTTTTAATACATCTGGTCCATAGACTCTGCTAAGCAGGTGTCTGAGGATACAAAAAAAAGACATTTACGGGTGCATGTATGAAAATTCCCATTGATACGCCAGTTCTATATCTATATAGAGGAGTGTGGAGTGTAGAATGTTACAGTATGGGAGACATGTATGAGAGGGTTTTTCACCCTTTTACTGGCGTAAAATGCGGCAATCAGGCTGTGATGTATAATACACCAAACAAATGTATTAGGCACATTGTTCGCAAGACTCAACACTTTTTAATGCACCTAACATGTGGGGGTGTTCTGGGGGCATGGCGCACCACATTCGAACTATTAAACACAGGGGCGTTGCTAGGGTCCTAAAGCATCCGGGTTCCGGGCCCTTTGTGTTAAGTTTTGCTCAGTAGGGCTGGGTTTACACAGCATTTTTCACGCCACATAGCATGTATTTTTACAGAGAAAAAACTTATGTTCCTGTCACTACTTTTTCTGCATGTTCCACATAGATCCTGTCCATCACCTCAGCAGTCACTGTACAGTAAAAATCAGCACTAACAAATGTGCTTTTTGACAGTGTAATACTTTAAATAACAGTCACCAAAAATACACCTAGACATGGAGCAAATATACCAGACGAATGATTGTTACTAAAAAAAACTCCTACAAAACCAAGACCCAAAACTATTACTACTTAAGGCTAAAATAATCCTGCCAGACCATGACTGAATGCAAGCCCCATAAGTGACTTTCATCTGTACACAGACTCTACAGACATATATTACAGCCATACAGTGACCATATAGTGGTATATACTAGTTGTATGTAGACGCTCTGCAGAAATATAAGTGATTACACTGCAGTTACCTTTAATGACTCACAGGAGACGTCTTTTCTGATCGGAGTCGTTCACTTTGCTTTCTCTTCTCCATCCACCCCAGACCGCCCTGATGACTTCTCCTGGCCACAACTCGTCTATGCAGAATTTACCACACAAACAATTTAGAATCCTTACCTTTCCCGCACCTATGTACCTACTGGGTGGTTTATATAACTCCCTTCCTAATGGGAGTTTATAGAGGAAAGCCTGGTGACGCCCTATCCCTACAGCAACTGGCTTTTCTATGATATAGTGGGATGGGGAGTTCCTTTATAGGCCTCTATTAGGTAGGTTTATAGGCAGGTAATATGGCCCCCAGTATATATATAATATGATAACATGGCCCCTATTGTACATATAAAATAATAATATGATAATTTGGCCTCCAGTGTATATATAATAATATGGCCCCCAGTGTATATAATAATATAGCCCCCAGTGTATATAATAATATAGCCCCCAGTGTATATATAATAATTTGGCCCCCAGTGTGTATATAATAAGATAGCATGGCCCCCAGTGTATATAAGATAAGATAACATGGCCCCCAGTATACATATAATAATATGGCCCCAGTGTATATAATAATATAGCCCCCAGTGTTTATATAATATAATAATATGGCCCCCAGTGTATATATAATATAATAATATGGCCCCCAGTGTATATATAATAAATAAGGCCCCAGTGTATATATAATAATATGGCCCCCAGTGTATATATAATATAATAATTTGGCCCCCAGTGTAAACATAATAAGATAACATGGCCCTCAGTATATATATATATATATATATATATATATATATATATTTATATATATATATATATATATATATATGACTTCCGGTTCCGGCGCGTGCATGGCCGGCAGCATCGTGTGAGGGTTCCGACCCCGCTCGCCTCTCCCCCGGGCTCACCCGCCACATACCGGCAATATTAGCGGCACAGTAAGTGTCGGGACATCAGGGCACGCTCCGGCACTTGGAGGCAGCGCCGCACTGCGAAGCGGGGAGCCCCGGCTCAGATAATTAACCGGGAAACCCGGGACAACGCTCTGCTAGCCCAGCAAGATGGCGCCGGACCCTCCGCGCTCCACGAGGAGCGGGCGCGGACAGCAGCCAAATGCAGCACCAGAAGCAGAAAGCTCAGAGCCCCATTCAGAGGAGGACAGCACCAGTCAAGAGGTACAGGCAGAAGGCTCTGCATCAGGGCCCTATGACAATGGGCCACAGACTGCTCCAGCAAATACATATGACCAGACAATGGCAGCCCAGGGGTTCAAAGCTAAGGAATGTGACCTGGAGGAGGTCATTCCTGGACTAAATATATCATGCAAAGCTATGGCTGTAACTGTGGCCAAACTATTAGCCCCAGACATACTAGCCTACTTTGAGGCCACCATATCTGCATCAGTGACGGCTGCAGTGACTTCAGCAGTGTCAGCGCTACATGGTGAATTGAAAAATCAGTCAGGCCGAATTCAGGAAATGGAGGAGAGAGTGGGGGTGGTGGAGGATGACATTATGGGAGCAAGGTGTACCATGGATCGTCTGATTAAAAGAACAGAGTATCTGCAAGATAAAGTGGAAGATATAGAGAACCGTTCCAGAAGGAATAATTTAAGGATAATAGGTCTTAGCGAATCGATCCAGCAAAAGACGCTGCAAGACATTTGTGCTAAACACATTCCTGAAGCTCTAGGTCTGGCAGGCCCTCTGAGAGTCGAACACGCTCACAGAATTGGACCACCAAGAGCCCCACCCAAAGAAGGCTCAAGACCACAGCCCAGACCAATTATTGTGAAATACCTGGACTATTCGGAAAAAGCCCAACTCCTACAAGCGTATCGCTCACAGAGGTTGCCCCTGACATACAAAGGAGAAAAGCTCCTTTTATTCGCGGACTATTCAGTTGAAGTGGCCAGGAAGAGAAAAATGTTTTCCAATGTATGTACAGCCTTATTCAAGAAACAAATCCGATTCAACCTTCAATTTCCGGCTATACTCAAAATCTTTCCGGAGCAAGGAACACCGATCCTATGCCAGTCAGTGGAGGAGGCAGTGGATTATCTGGAAAATGTCGTCCAAAAGAAAGGTCGCCAGGAGCAACAGGAAGAGAAAAGAGTGGAAAGAGAGCAGAGGAGCCAGCGTTATGCTAACAAGTCCACAGCTTCCAGGAACAAGAGAATTTTCCCCAGCAGTTGAGACAATATCGGACCCCAAGGAAACGCTGGAGAAAAACCCGGGTTTTCGGTCCTAGGACGGTTTTTAATTGTTAGAATGGGAGAGCTCCTTTCCTTTTCAGCTGACCCGGCAGGTCCACTGCGGGGGATCGAGTGATACGCTGGTTGGGAAAGGCAGCATAGTTATTGGAAGGGTTAAAACTCTATACTAATTTGTTTTTCTGTTAATTGTTTTGTCCTATCTTAATTCTGCGAACTGAAGGAAGTTTACTCAGGGTAGGGTAAGGGCAGATAAGGGTTAGTGTAAGGAGAGGGGAGGGAAGGGGTTAAATGTCGGTTTCTGATAAAGTTAAGGAGGAAGTTCTTTGCCTCCATCAAGGTGCACGAAAAAAGAAAAAGTCAACGAGAAAAGGGAAAAGGAAAGGGGAAGAGAGTAAGGAGGTTTCTATTCAGTTGTTAAGCGGGTAGTAAGGGTAGGGAGGGAGGTCTTTTGCCATTCTCTGGATCACCGTAGTGCGTCAAGGAGGAAAGTGACATTTATAAGCTATGCGGGTATTCACGTGGAATGTAAAGGGGTACTTTCCCCCTCATAAGCGGCCATGGTAGTAAGGTATCTTAAAAAGCTGAAATTGGGACATAGTCCTTCTCCAAGGGGTCTCATCTCGAAAAAAAAGATTTTTTCCCGGCTTAAAAAGTTTTGGGTGGGGGACGTTCATGGTTCAGCATCAGCCCAGGGAAAAGCGAGGGTGATTATGCTTATCAACAAGAATACCCCGTGTAAAATTATCAAACAAGAGTCGGATACGGAAGGTAGGCTCATAAAAATCCATCTAGAAACTCCAGCAGGGAATCTGGTCCTCTTTAAAGTGTATGCCCCAAATGCCCCGGATAAGCAATTTTTCCATCAGGTAGGAACAGACATCTTAAAAGAAAGTGGTAGTACTGTTTTGATTGGAGGAGATTTCAATTGTGTCATGAATGACTCAGAAGACAGGAAATGCACTAACAAACTAAAGGGGGGGAAGGGTCAGAGTCAGAGACAGAGCCTGATCAGCTCTCTTTGTGAAATGGCAGGCCTGAAAGACGTGTGGAGACATTTTAATCCCGAAGAAAGGCAATGAAAAACATAAGGGCGGTTTTTGCAGCGCAGGATGCAGCTGAGACGGGTGCGCAGAGTGGATTGTCGCAGGCCTTGCTGGGGATCGACGCAGAAAAGGCCTTCGACAATGTGAATTGGCAGTGGCTGAATGTAGTGTTAGACAAGATGGGCTTTGAGGGGAACTTTAGAAGTTATCTAGCTGTAATGTACAGAACTCCTCAAGCAAGAGTTCATACCCTGGGTTTTATCTCAACTTCAATTCAACTCCAAAACGGTACAAGACAGGGGTGCCCCCTTTCCCCTATGTTATTCAACATAGCCCTAGAACCATTAGCTGTCCTTCTGCTGAATTCAGATGTTTTTAGGGGCATCAAAGTAGGGTCTAGGGAAATTAGACTTACTTGTTTCGCTGATGACATGCTCCTCTTTATGAGAGATCCGACTCGGCATTTACAAGGGGTCCTGGAAACACTGGCTAAATTCGGGGAATTCTCGGGATTTAGAATCAATAAAGCCAAATGTCAGCTATTACCACTGGGTTATAGTGGAACTCTTCCTAAAAGGCTAGGGGGAGTAGAAGTAGTGAATTCCTTAACTTATTTGGGCATCCGGATTGGCTCCAAGGGGGCGATAACGTATAATCTTAATTATCCTCCTCTAATAAGTAAGATATCTACAGAATTGGAAAGATGGCATGATTTACCTCTCTCGATCATGGATAGGATACAGCTGATCAAGATGGTCAGCTTTGCAAGGCTACTTTATCCGCTGCAAAATATTCCACTACTGCTGCGCCATTCTGATATTATAAGATTGAGAAAGGCTTTTGCTATATTTATTTGGAGAGGAAAGCGGTCCAGAATCAGTTATAAAAAACTTACCATGGGGAAATTACAGGGTGGAGCACAGCTTCCAAATATTAGGTTATACAATCTAGCAGCCATGTGGAGGCATGTGCAGGATTGGCCTAAGGACACTAGTATATTCTCTAATAATATACTGGAATCCCAGTTGGCTAGCCCACACAACTTGGTAACGCTTCTTCATTTACCATTGAGGATGCATTCAACCGAGGTCAGACAAAGTTTGATCTTGAGGGATACCTTGGCAACATGGCGACATGTCAGGAAAATGTTCAAAAGACCTATGTACATCTCGCAATTCTTCCCACTATGGGACTTCCCTTCGTTCAAACCAGGGAAAGAAAACAAGCTCTTTGAAAAGTGGAAACAAAAGGGAATTAAAAAACTAGGAGATGTATTATCACCTTCAGAGGGTACTCTGCTGAAATGGAAGGAAATAGAGGAGAGATATAGTTTAGGTACAAACCATATACTGCAATATAAACAAATAGAAAGCTTTTGCAAAGCGGAGTTGACCCATCTTCAATCTCTGGGAGAGACTAAGGAATTTTCTGAACTTTGCAAAAGGAATCTTAGCAGTGGGATCCTATCTAACATTTATACTAAACTGCGTAGCAAAGATACGGAGAACCTGGAAACAACCCTCTTTGAAAGCTGGGAATCATATCTCTCAGACCCAGAGTTATCCCAGAAGATTTTGAAAGGGATGACATTGGTGCGTCAGGCAGTTCTCAGCGAACAATGGAGGGAGATTTTATTCAAGTTAATACACAAATCTATATATGCATTTAACATTTCATATGGGTTGGAAAAACTCGGGATCCCCCAGGCTTGCCCGAAGGTGGCCTAGGGCAAGGCAAACCTTTATCACTGTATCTGGTTATGTGAAGGGGTTCAGCGCTTTTGGCGTCAAACTCTAGACTTCATTAAAGAAGTATGGAATATAACAATTACTTTCAATCCACAGGGGCTTTTGTTCCACTATACAACCAGAAACACTGACACGGAGGAAGGGTAGGGGTCCCTAGTAACATTGAAAGGAGTACATATCACCCTATTGGCGGCCAAGAAATGTCTGTTGCGGCATTGGTTGGATTCAACAATCCCTGAGATGGTTGAGCTTCGGGATTGTCTGAAACAGGCAATGTACATGGAAAAGTTAGAGGTAGAGAGAAGCAAAGACAAGGAGGCGGAAAAATTCTTGAAAAAATGGAAGCAATTTATTTCAACACAATACACAAAGGAAGAAATTAAGTCAATCCTAGAACCGTTTAGATATACGGAATATTACCTACTGGAGAAATTAAGAGGCACGTTGGGGAATTTAGATATCGGGGACTAATCTACTTAGAAGAATGGCACTTCAGTGGGGGGGTAGTATTGGGATATGTTTTAAAGGGGAGTGGGAGGGCAGTTCGGGGAGGGAGATAAAAACAAAAAAGGGAGATGAATAGTGGTGAGCGATTTTTATCGACAAAGTTGAAATCGGCAAGGTTTTTATGGTGTTCGAAATTTCCAGATCATGCGATAATTAAGGTTAAAATCTGTGCATCATGTATTAAGATCGCGCCTTTTTCGGCGCTTCCTGTAATTTTGGCGGCCAGCAAATCAGATTACAGAATAGAGCAGGGTGAGATGTGTGTGCGACGTTATATGACTGGGATGTGTATGGTTGCGATTGGCTGGAAAAAAACCCCATGACCTCGTTTTACATAGAACAGGTTTCCTGTTTCAGCCTCAGTGTCTCTTTAGCGTCTCATAGGGATAGGACCTGCGCTCTGCCTGTGGCCAAAACAGCTCAGCGAAATTTGTCTATTTCTGCACAAAAGAAAACCCCTACTATTAGCTGTGATCCTTTCCAAATTTTGTTAGATTAGGATTTTGAACATTTTATGTAGTTAGCTAGAGGAATTTTTTAAAGCAGCATTACCGCTGTAAATTCACGGGGTGGGGGCGGGGGGGGGGGGCCCGCGGGCGAACACAGACAAGGTCTATCATAAAGAACACGGAAAAAAGTTCAACAAGACTTGTGTAGAAATTGTAGGGAAAATCTTTATTATTAACAGTTTGCTATTGAATATTTTCTGGATATTGGGGCAGCCTGAATTTTTATTGGATAAACATCATTTCTAGTAACTGCAGGTCTCTTTGTTAGCTGCAAAACTCCACTTTTTTTATCAGTATACATTTCAGATAGGTGTTCAATTTTACCATTACACCTGTGGACTGTTTATATATCCACCTTGCACTTAAATTACAAATCCAGCAATCTTGTAGTCAGCAAGGTTGTTTTTTGCCAAAAATACCGTGTATCGTAGAAAACATCACAGTTACGTGTTTTTTGACTTTTGCGCACCAGCATGTCATTGACGCAGCATCTACGTAAATCTTAAAAGCAATTCTATATTACCACAGGTGAATTAAAGGTGAAAAAAATACGTTTATTATATCAAAACATAACGTTACGGTTTTTTGACTTTTGCGCCCCAGCACTGTTATTGAGCGCATCTAGAAAATCTTAAAACAGCAATTCTTTATTCACCACAGGGAATTGAAAGGTGCAAAAAATACCTTTTATATATAAAAAACAAAAACAGTTACGGTTTTTTGCTTTTGCCCCCCAGCATGTTATTGACGCAGATTAGAAAAATCTTAAAACAGAAATTCTTATTCACCACAGGTAAATTTGAAGGTGCAAAAAAATACGTTTATTATATCAAAACAAAACAGTTACGTGTTTTTTGATTTTGCCACCAGCATGTTCATTGAGCGCATTCGTAAATCTTAAAACAGCAATTCTTTATTCCCAAGGTAATTGAAAGGTGAAAAAAAAATAGTTTATTAATAAAAACATAACAGTTAGTGTTTTTTGATTTTGCGCCCCCGCATTTTCATTGACGCAGATCTACGTAAATTTTAAAAACAGAAATTTTCTTTTCACCACAGGTGATTGAAGGTGAAAAAAAATACCGTTTATTATACAAACAAACGTTACGTGTTTTTTGATTTTTGCCACCGATTTTATGCCCACTCAGTAAATTTGAATCCCGCAAATTTTTTTTTGATTGAGGGGTTTGGTAGCTGTGATTTGCCCCTCTTTTAAAAAGGATTTCAAAAATATTCCATACCCTTTTCAAATTTTTTTTTTTTTCTGAACATGGAGCGAAATGCAGGTGGGAAGCAGAAAGAGGGGGGGGGAGCAATGGAGGTTAGGGTTCGAGAGAAAGGTGCTCCTTCCAGTGCGGCAACAACACGCATGCCCGCGGATGTCGTTGCAGGCCGTCAGGCCTGTCACGCTGGGTCAGGGCCCCCGTGAATTAGAACGAACATCGTCGCAATTGTCCCTTTAGTGGTTAATGCAACCCGGATCTAGCAGTCTTACCTCCCCGTCCTCGCGTACCTCAAAATGTCTCTCAGTCATCGCATCCGTCCAACATGGAGCAGCCCAAATGTCAACTGTGTACCCCCACTGTGGTATCCTTGTCTGAAAACTCTTTGATGACAAAATGGGTTGGGGTCAGAAGGATGTTAAAAGATCAAGGATGATTTAGTCTGTCTGACGCCCAGTTATGATGCCCTCAGAGGGGGGTGGGGGAAAACCCCTCAACGGCAAAAATCCGGGCGGTCGCAACGCTTGCAGTGCCCCCCTTGTTGAACCCGCAGCTTCTGGATGCAGAAAGTCAGGACGAACAAGTCACCTGTGTTGATGATGATGATGATGACGACATTGCGGATCCATCCTGGTCTTTTCCGCAGAATTTGCTTGCGAGCGCTTCATCAGTGGACGAGGAGGAAGACGATGGGGTAGTGTCAATACGGGTCCCGCCACAAAAAGGGAGAGGGCGGTCGCAGAAGTCCGCTGATATGATTCCGCCAGCCACGGTCAGCGCAAACCCCGCTCCTCGCTTATCGCCGTCAAAAAGGTCCAGGACCTCTCAAGCCTGGGCCTTCTTTGAGCAAGCCTCTGATTCACCCAGCGATGTCATATGCCGCCTTTGCCGTAAACGAATAAGTAGAGGCAAGAACCTTAAGTGGTTAACCACCACCAACATGTCTAGTCACATGCAGCGAATGCATGAGTTGAAATGGAGGGAACACTTGGCCAAAAAAGGCCAGACCGACGCCGGCCTCCAACCACTGTCACACCCTCTGTCTCCGCCTCCTCCTCCTCCGCCACCACCAAGCGTTCCTCAGCTGCCCATGTCTCTCAGAGTCATGATCAGGGATCAGCCTCCGCTTCAGCCTCCACCGTCGCCCGAGTAACCACCAGCACCACCAGAGACCCATCCTACACTTCTCCTTCCGCCAGTTTGACACCTGCACGCCGTTACAGCGGCCAGTCTAGCAGCCAGCCTTCTGTCTTCCGGGTTTTGGGGAGCAGAAGAAACACTTTAACCCAAACCATCCCAAAGCCAAAAGCCTGAATGTCGGCATTGCCAGGCTTTTGGCCTTGGAAATGTTGCCTTTCCGTCTGGTGGACACAGATGGGTTCCGCCACGTCATGGCCCTCGCTTGCCCCCAATACCAGATGCCGAGCAGGCATTTCTTTGCCAGAAAAGCCGTCCCTGCCCTGGCCAGCCACGTGTCATCTAAAATTTCAAGCGCGTTGTCTGCATCTGTGTCCGGAAAAGTCCATCTCACCACCGACACATGGACTAGTAAGCACGGCCAAGGCCGCTATATCTCTGTGACAGCTCACTGGGTGAGCTGGGTGGATGTCTCTGGGGGTGACGGTGGCTCTCAGGCTCGGCGCACGCTCTTCAAAACCGCAGGGATGGTGCAGGGCTCTTTCCCCCAAGGTCCTCTGGTGGCATCACGTGCCCAGAGACACCAGGCCGTGTTGAAATTAATCTGCCTTGGAGACCGTCCACAAACAGGTCAGGAGCTGTGGACGGCTCTAAGCAACGAGACCGAGCGCTGGCTGGGTGACAAGAACCTTGTGCCAGGCAAGGTGGTGTGCGATAACGGGCGATCGGTAGGCTGGAGCACATCCCTTGCCTGGCACATGTCATGAACCTTGTCGTCCAGAAATTTCTAAAGAGCTACCCGGGTCTGGACTGCCTGCTGAAGAAGGCTCGAGGTCTGAGTTCGCACTTCCGCCGTTCGCACCCTGCTTCGTCCCGCCTGGCTGCGTTGCAGCGTCAGCTCGGCCTCCCCGTCAACCGTCTCATTGTTGACGTGGCAACACGCTGGAATTCCAACTCCACATGCTCCAGCGATTGTGGCAGCAGCGCAATGCCATTACGCAGTACGAAGTGACACATGGCCGACAAGCAGCGGTACGGACCTCGGGGTGTTGAACCACCGAGAGTGGAGGCAGGTGAAAGAGCTCTGCACCATCCTTGCCAGTTTTGAAGAAGCCACCAAAATGGTCAGTGCGGACAATGCCCTTGTCAGCATGAGCATTGTGGTGATCTTAGTTCTGGAACGATCGTTGGACACTCTGAAACAACAGGTCCCGCCAGCGACGGAGGAGGAGACGGACACAGATGCGGACACGGAGCCTTTCTCTCCGTCAAATCCACAAGGCCCGACAGTTTCACAATTTCATCGGTCTTCATTAGGCAGTGGTTCGGGGTCCAGAGCTAGTGCAAGGTGGCGCATCAGCTCTCAGGGTGACTCATCTCAGGCAAGTCAGGGCTGTGTTGAAGCTGTGCCGGAGGCAGCGGAGGAGGAGGAGGAGGTATTCCTAGACACCGATGTTACCGACGTCCCTGCCTTGGAAAGAGGTTGGCGCGAATTTGAGGCGAAGGAGGAAGATGAGGAAGATCAGTTTGCTAGTGCCCCTCTACCCAGAGGCTTTGGGGAAATAATGGCTCCATCTCTCACATAAGTGCTTGGTATTCTCCATTTCTCCAACATGATCCTCGCATTAAGGCCATCAAAATGACAACAGTTACTGGGTGGCCAACCCCTCCATGGATCCCGGTAAAAACAACAAATCGGCAGCTTTCCTTCCACCACCCAACATAGAGTGTAAAAATGTAGGGATAATGGAGACCTTTCTGATTGATCACTGGAGGACAAATCTGTTGCGGTCTGCTTCATGTTCCCCAAATGCACGGTGGAACAACATCAGCGACGTGAACAAGCAGTAGAGTGCCAAGTTGGCAAGCGGCAGCAGCAGCAAGGTGGCGAAGCCTAATGGGTGAACCTCTGCAATCTTTGTTTACCACAACTCACCAACGATGCAATGCAGGGCACACATCCACACACAGAGTTCAGTTAAGATACATGGTGGCACGACTCATTGCGTCTAAACACCGATGTTTTTGCATGTTGATACCGGACCCAATAGAAACTTCTGGGTATCCAAATATGGACGAATGGCACGAGCTGGCTCATCACGCCATAGAGCTGTGTCCTGCCCAGCAGCCAGCGGTCATATCTGATGCGGACCTTCAGCACAGATGGAGGAGTCATTACAGACAAACGCATCGGCTTTCCACAGTTAATGTCGGATCGTTTTTGACTTTCATCAGATGAATCAGGCATGGATCTATGTGATGTTGTGGGCCCCATTTTGCGAGGTCACGATTAGTTGCCAGTCTACTTCACTTCCTTCTTAAAACAGAAATGGTTCCTCTTGAAACTTTTTTTTAAAATGATCATTTCTATACTGCAATTTTTTTTCTCTTTTAGAAACAGTTCATTTTGCTGGTTTTGCTGTGGGGGGGGTGTAAAAGACAGCAAGGTTTCATGACAACACCGTATTCCATTTACTCACTTTATCTAAGAAGTTTTCGCATTTGTCCAAATTGGTTTTGAGGTCTGTTGCTGTGAGATCAGACAATTTAAATCATGGTTCCTTTGGAACAGAAATGTGACTTCTAAGTGATTTCTCCCTCACAATTTTTAATAGTGGCTGAGAAGTCCTTATTTATAATTTTTTGGGGTCTTGTTGCTGTGAGATACAGCTATATATTATGGTCCTTTGGAACCGGAAAAGTGGCTTCTAAGTGGCATTTCTCCATAACAATTTTTAATTAGTGCGGGAGAAGTAATATTTTAATTTTTTTGGGGTCATGTTACGCTGTGAGATACAGCAATAATTCATGGTCCTTTGTACAGTAATGTGGCTTCTAAGTGGCATTTCTCACTCTCAATTTTTAACAGTGGCTGAGAAGTCATTTTTTATAATTTTTTTGGGTCATGCTGCTTTGAAATGCAGCAATACTACAGGTCCTATTATAAAAAATGTTGTTTCTAACAGACATTTGTTCTTCACAATTGACCAAAGTGGCTCAAGGGTCATGCTTTGAATTTTTGGGGGCATTTTGCTGTGACATGCAGCTATACTACAGGTCCTATTCTAAAAAAATGTTGTTTCTAACAGACATTTGTTCTTCACAATTGTCAAGAGTGGCTCAAGGGTGATGGTGCTGTCAGAAACAGGAATAGGTAGGACACTGTTAATGGACACATATTGCAAAATGACTTGTTTTTGCAAGATCTTTAACATAGCTATCAATCCCTGTATGAGACAACCCATTTAATACAATGAAAAAAAGAGAAACAAAGACATGGTGGGATTCCATCCTATTTTAAAAATGTGTTTTCTAGAATTAAAGTACTAAAAAAACTTGCATGTACAAAATAGCTGTTAAAAAAATTCCTCTGAATTGTACAAGGGAGGTACAGGAAAACTTGACCAGATGTAGGTTATTCAGAGGACATGGAGTATGGAGCACGGACAGAGAACAAAGTACAGAGACCATTTCCTCCAGCACGTTGAGTAAAATGAGAAAAAGAATGCCAAGATAAAGGGCACCTGGGTGTAACAGGAGCGTTAACCACCAGTATTTCCAAGTGAAGCTCAATTGGTCCACACTCATACGGAGGGCAAGCGCTACCCAGGTATTGACTGTGTACAGAGGAAGGCTGGAGTTCTCACACTTCCGCTTCCGCACTCTGCTTCAGCACGACAGTTTTCGTTGCTGCGTCATCAGGGCATTTTAACCTGCGTGTTAATAGATGACCCACTGTAACTCCGGCCCTGGGGCTCATGCTGTGGCCCAGGACAGGTATAGTCAATGTCCAGTTGAAACTAAAATGGTGGTTGAAAGACTCTTTTTCCGCACTTTAAATGTGGGGTCATCAGTTTGGGCTCATGCTGGCCCAGACATATAGCAATGTCCAGGAACTAAATGTGTTGAAAACTCCTTCTTCCGGCACTTTTTAAATGTGGGGGTCATGCAGGTTTGGGGCTCATGCTGTGGCCCAGGACAGGTATAGTCAAATGTCCAGTGGGAAAATAAAATGTGGTTAAAGACTCCTTTTTTTCCGCACTTTTTAAATGTGGGGGTCATGCAGTTTGGGCTCATGCTGTGGCCCAGGGCAGGATAGTCAAAGTCCTGAAACTAAAATGGTGGTTGAAAGACTCCTTTTTCCGGCACTTTTTAAATGTGGGGGTCATGCAGGTTTGGGGCTCAAGCGTGGGCCCAGGACAGGTATAGTCAATGTCCAGTAAACTAAAATGGTGGTTGAAAGACTCCTTTTTTCCGGCACTTTTTAAATGTGGGGGTCATGCAGGTTTGGGGCTCATGCTGTGGCCCAGGACAGGTATAGTCAATGTCCAGTGAAACTAAATGGTGGTTGAAAGACTCCTTTTTCCGGCACTTTTTAAATGTGGGGGTCATGCAGGTTTGGGCTCATGCTTTGGCCCAGGACAGGTATAGTCATGGTCCAGTGAAACTAAAATGGTGGTTGAAAGACTCCTTTTTCCGGCACTTTTTAAATGTGGGGGTCATGCATGTTTGGGGCTCATGCTGTGGCCCAGGAAAGATATAGTCAATGTCCTGTGAAACTAAAAAGGTGTGTTGAAAGACTTCCTTTTTCCCGGCACATTTTAAAATGTGGGGACATGGCATGTTTGGGCTCATGCTGTTGCCCAGGACAGGTATAGTCAATGTCCCAGTTCAACAGAAGAATGGTGGTTGAAAGACACCTTTTTTCCGGCACTTTTTAAATGTGGAGGTCCATGCAGGTTGGGGGCTCAAGCTCTGATGGCCCATGACAGGTATAGTCAATGTCCATTCTCATCATCTACTAAAATGGTGGTTGAAAGACACCTTTTTGCAGGCACTTTTTAAATGTGGGGTCAATGCAGGTTTGGGGGCCAAGCTGCTTCCAGACAGGAATAGTTCAATGTCCATCAAGTAACATGAAGGTTCAAATCAATCTGCCTTCTGGCACTTTTTAAAATTGTGGGTGATTGGCATGTTATAAAAAGGGTCAGGCTGTGGTAACAAGACAGTGATAGTAAAAGGTCTGTGAACTTTTTTTTTTTCTGTGAATATTATAACCTCAAGTTGTGTTGCCTAAGATGTACACGTATCCGATTGACTGTTGTGGATGTTATTTCAGCTTACACCAGCCTTTATTGTGTGTAATAATGAAGGTTTTGTTGCTCTCCACACCATAGACTTGTAATGGCAATCCGCGCATAATCGATTGCTTACAAAACGAAAAACCTTATCGATAGCGCCGGACTATCGACATCGGTCGATCTCGATAGCCAACGCAATCGCTCAACACTACTGGTAAACAATTAGAAGATCAAACAGGTTTGTAGCTTATAGGCAAACCAGTGCTGGCAAGAACTATCAGTAAGGGATCAAATAGGGTCGTACTATAGCAACCATGCTGGCCAGCTTAATTTGAAGATTCAAAACAGGCACTGTAGCTATAGCAAACAGTGCTGGCAAGCCTAACAGGGAGATATGAAACAGGTCGTAGCTATAGCAACCTTGAGCTGATGCAGCTCATACAAAGGGGATAACCTAGGAATAGGTAGGACACTGTTAAAAGACACAAGTTAAAATTGACTTGTTATTGCAAGATCTTTAACATAAAAAGCAATCCTTGTAGTGAGACAACCCCTTTAAGAGTAGGGCAAAAATTCCACCTGAGGGTTTTCCCCACCAGCCACCATACTGGTCAGCAGCAGGTGACAATTTGTCAGCAACAGATGCTCATTTTAGCCACTGATGCAGAGATGCTCCCGATCAGCCTTAGATACCCATCCATGAACCACAGATATACCCTGTCGGCTCCGGAAGCCCCCTGTGAGCCACCGATGCACAGATACCCCTCTGTCAGCCACAGGAGCCCCCCTATCAGCCACAAATCTATGTCTGTCAGCCTTAGGGTATGTTCTGACGGTTTTTAGGGCTAGGTTCACACGGTGTATTTGCAGGGCGTATTTAAACTCCCGCAATTACGCGTGTGCTTGGGGGCAGGCGGGAGTCGTGCGGAGAGCGGGGGGCTTGTCACCACGCGCGGCCCATAGACTTTCATTACCAGCTGCGCGAATGACGGCGCTGAATGTCACATTTCCAAACCTTATCTCCCCCCCTCACGTAATTGACGCCGAGCAGGAGAGGAGAACGTTAATCCAAAGTTCTCTATGAGAAATTTGGATTACCGAAGCCTACTGAGGACATATTCAGCCCGTAATTTGCGCACTTTCACTGCACGTAATACGGACTGAAATACGTGCCAGGTTTAAGCTGTGTGAACATGACCTTATAGCGCGGGCTTATATGCTTGCAGCTTCAGAGGGACGTGCTGGCCAGTATGTCCCTCTGAAGCCTCTCACTGACTGTCATACATCCCAGGAAGAATTGAAGTCAGTTCTTTCCCCAGGCACGTATTGTGCGCTGGGGGAAAGAATAGGTAATCATAGCTCTCAATGAAAGCTAGGCTTACTGCAATGTCGGCCCATACTTCAGCACAAATACACGCCGAAGTACGGACCAACATTAGGCCGTGTGAACATACCCTAAGGCTAGGTAAAAAAAAAGTAACTGAAAACCAAATCCCAAAAAGTTCATGAAACTGAGTCTTTCGTCCACTGCCTGTCAAATCTGCTGAAAAAACATTTCAGTTTGCGTTTTTTTGCGCGTTTTTGGCAGTTTTTTTTGCATAAATGCATAGCATTATAATTACTATGGATCTCTGCAAAAAAAAAAAAAAAATCCCACAAAAATAAGCCCATCGGGTATGTTCACACGCCGTGTTTTACTCCGTGTTACATACGGCATTTATCTGCGAGTTATTGATTCCGTTGTCGATACCCCAACGAAACCAAATACGCAACAAATAGCAGTTGTGAATATTACATTGCTTTTTTAATATATACACACAATGACGTTTCACTACGCGTGTATCCCCGATGCTGTCCGCCACTACATCTTCAGATCCATTCCAAGAATTAAAATGTCAATTCTTGGACTGAAAGACGCAACAAGAGCCCTATAATAAACTATAGGGTGCGATCCTGTTGCATCCAACACACATGCAAACATGCAGCTGCCTGTTGGAATGTTGGATTCCGTTAGTATCCTATCGAACGCAAAGGACGTTTTTGATGTGATTTTTCTTCTCGGATACCAACACGGATCCTAAAACTTTCCCAAGACCGACATGTGAAAAAGCACTTACACAGCTCTGAATATGGAAGAAATAAAAAGTTCTGGCTATCAGAAGAATAGCAATGCATAAATATTGTTTTACACAACAAAAACACTTTTTTTTTTTCTTTTTTTTAATACCACTTCCAAATAAAAAAATCTAAATTTGGGAGGCCATAATTGTTCAATCCACAGAGAAAAATTAATTTGGTCAAAAAACTGCACAGTGAGGCGTTTAAAATAAAAAACACTTCTAGGATTGCAGTATTTTTTCACCCTGACTTCCAAAAAATGAATTTAAAAGTGATTAAAAAGCTTTGTCCCTCCAAAACTTATACTGATAAAAATGTTAACTTATCCCACAAAAAACAAGCTGATACCGTTCCTACACAGAAAATAAAAAAAAAAATTAGGCTCCAGACTACGGCAGCAAAAACGGTTTTTTTTTTTTGAATAAAATGTTTTTTTTTGTTGTAAAACAATAAAAAACAAAAAAAAAAATAAATTGGGGGTTTTCTTAATCAATTGACCCGCTGAGTAAAACTAGCTATTTTTGCGCAGGTGATATGTAAAAAAAAAAACATAAAAAAACATTACCAGGGGAAAGCAAAATTTTGTTCAAATCCCCCAAAAACCTTTATCAAAAAATGATCAAAGTATCATATGAACCCCATAATGGGACAAAAAAACATCAATTCATCCCCCAAAAAAACAAACCGTAATCGCTCGAATACAGAAAGATAAAAAAAAGTCAGACCATAAAGAGTTAAAAACGCAATTTTTAACAAAAGCATTTCTATTGTGTAAAAGTAATAAAGCACAAAAAATTTTTGTGAAATTTTTTAATTGTAATTGACCAAAACCCCAATAAAATTATCCCTTTCATTTTTAAAACCCACGGGAAGCTGTAAAATTGAAGCCAAAAAATAATGCCAGAAATGCGTTTTTTTCCCCCCATTTTCATGGCCCAATTAAAAAAAAATTTTGGGAAAACTGTCACCCCAAAATCACAATACACTCCAATGAGATCCAAGAGGGGAAAGTTGAATCCAAGATGGGGGGGATTCTGGATGTTTTAGTTGTTTGGGACTTTGGGGGCTTTGCAAAAGGATATGGCCCCCCCCCCAAAAAAAACTGTTTCCAAAAGCCAAAAAGCGCCCCCTCCCTTGTACGCACTGCCATGCGCCCAAACAGATTTGCACCCAAATAAGTACTGCGAATTTTGGAAAAATTGGTAAAAATGTTGGGGTGCTTTTTTTCCCGGGGCTCCCTTGAAAAAATGCCCATTTCAGCTAAAATTGCAATTTTTTGGAAAAAAAATTTTTTTCATTTTCACAGCCTAATGCAAAAAAAACAGGGGGGGTCACCGGAGCTTTTTTCAGTTATCTAATGTTTTGAAAGGTTTACAAGGAAATCAATTACGTGTTTAAAAACCCCCCGCCGACTTTAGACGTGTTTGGTTTCAGGTCATTATTTGCAGCGACGCTTAAACTCGTGCAGACATCGGAGTTTCGGCCCCAGCTGCACTGCGTGAGATCAGGGCTGACACACAGCCCTGATCCCAGCGCAGCCCCTGCAACACCCGGGGAAACCCCCCCCGGGGGGGGGAAAACCGCAGCGCAAAAAAGGTTTTTCCCCCTGCTCTGTGGGTGTTTGGAACGCCCGGTGACACGACAGACCGGGGAACGGCTGCACAGTCCCCGGGGGGCCCTAATAGCCCAGAGCTGTCTATCAAGCTAGTGCCCAGGACAGACTGTGAGCTTCCGATCACTCCCTGTTCAACTGACACAGATTTAATGTATTAATATAGAATATCAATACATTGTTTTTAAAAAAAAATGAAAAAACAGTTCCCCCTTCAGGGGTTTAAAAAAAAAAAAAAAAGTAAAATAAAAGAGAAAAAGTGAAAAAAAAAAATAAGAATTAATCTAAAAGTTAAAAATGTAAAATTAAGGGTTTTAAAAAAAAAAAAAGAAAAATAAAATAAAATTAAGTTTCCTGCAATTTTTCAAAATTGAATTTAAAACTATTCCCCCAAAAAGTACAACTCGTCCAAATAAAAAGGGGGGGCCTCACAACTGCTTTATTGAAAAAATAAAAATTTTTTACTACGGGAAACCCAGGGGGCAAAAACAAAAAAAAATTCTCCATTAACTACTTTTCAGGCTTTGGGGCTTAAGGGTTTAAAAGTCTTGCATTGGGCTAGGGTGTTTTCATACAGAGCTTTTTTGCTGCGTTTTTTGTGAAAAGCAATTCAGCATTAATTGCTGTGCTTTTTTCTCCCAAAAAAACAAAAAAAACGCACTGTGTGAAAGGCCCCTAAAGTTTTCAAGTGAAAGAAAAAAACCAAAAACAAAAAACCCCCCCCCCCCCCCCCCCCCCCCCCCCCCCCCCACAAAAAAAAAAAAAAAAAAAAAATACGGGTTTTTTCCCCCTAATCCCCACCCCACATTTTTAAAACCCGGCCCAATTGGGGGGCTGGGGGGGGCCACTGAACAATGAACAAAAAGTTTCTTAGGAACGGGAAATTCTGGGGGGCGGTCTTTTCAGGCCCTGATTTAGCCCCGCTCGGTTCTAAATTTTTAAAAAAAAATTTTTTTTTAAACCCATTTTTCCGGGGGGGGGGGGGTAACCCAAAAAACAAAAAGAAAATTAATGAAAAAGTGATTAATACTTCCGGGGGGGGAAAAATTTGGGGGCAAAATTTAAAAGGGGGGGAAAAACAGGGGGGGGGGCAAATGTCGGGGAAGGTAGTGACGTTTATAAAGGATGGGGAAAAAGTTAAAAATCGGGCGCATACTATACTAATTTTAAAGGGGTTTTGCCACAAAGTAAAATTGTGTGGAAGCTTGAAAATGAAATAGCAAACTTTTTCACCATTCACCATTTTTAAAAAATTCCCCCCGTTTTTTGTCTTAGCTGCTCCTTTAGTGATCCATTGTTTAAGCTCGTCTCCGGGGAACGACAAGGGCGTCGCTCCCAGTCCGGGTCGCACTGCTCAAAAACATCACTTCTCCTCCGGAGCCCCAAATGTTAAAACCCCCAGGTGCGTCATTCAACCCGTCCTCTGATCCTTAGTAACTAAAAAAAAAGTGAAAATAAATAATAAAAAAACCTCAATGAGTCTGTGCATGTTTTAAGAGAAGAAAAAATCCACATTTTGGTTCCTCAGATTTGAACAGGACGCTTGTGCCGGGGAAAAAAATTTTCCCTCCAGCAACCCAATCCCTTTACATAAAACACCTTTCTTTGCCAGGAGAAAGGCCTGTGAGTCATTCTGCGGGGTCCATGATTGAAATTTCAAAAAAATCACACACCCCTTTTGACACACGGGCTGAAGAGCGGGGTGCAGGGGTATGAAATAATTGTGGCAAACCCCCTTTAAGCGCATAAATTTTTTGGGCATTTAAACAAAAATTTCAAACAGTGCCAAAAGTTTTTAGCCACATAAAACCTAAAAAAATCAATCAGGGGGCTGGGATTTTTTGGGGTGATGCCCCGGTTGTTAAAGTGCCAGTTATTATCACTTGTCTCACACTGACAGATTCCTTAACCCCTTACCCCTGGAGCCAGTTTTGGCCTCTCTGACAGAGCCCATTTTTTTAAATCTGAAATTTGTCACTTTATGTAGAAAATTTTTTGAACTTTAACCTATCCATTGATTAAAGGACTGTTTTCTGGGAACTTTGGGTCTTTAAGATAAAAGAAATTTTTGGGTCCAAAAAATGCTTGTTTTTTTGTGAAAAAATCAAATTATCGTAAAAAAATTTTAAAAAATTTCCAATTTCAAACTTAAAAAAATTTCTGCATGTAAGACAGATAGTTATTTTCCCACTCAAAATATTTAAACTACATCAAACCATATGCTCCTGTATTTTTGCCATCATTTTTTTAAATGTCTTTTTTTTTTTTAAAATTTTTTAGTAGTAATTTTAAAATTTTTTAAAAAATTTTGCAATATACATTTTTTAGGGACCAGTCCAGTTCTAACGTATTTTGATTGACCTGTATGTTAGAAAACCCCCCATAAATGCCTAATCTAAGAAACTAAACCCCCTTAAATATTCAAAACCGCTTTTAGGAAGTTTATTAACCCAAATTAGTGTTTCACAAAATTAAAGCAATGTGGAAGTGAAATTTTAAAATTTCAATTTTTTTTTGAAGATTTTAAATTTTTATACTTTAAATGAAAAATACGGAAAAATGTGATCAGGGAAATGCAAATTAATATTGAATCCCCAGTTCTCGTTTTCAGGATATCCCATATGTGGCCCTATGCATTATTTGGGTCAACCAAAGCCCCAGAATAGGAAGGGGACCTACGGCTCTGGGCCCCATTTCATTAAAAGATTTATTTAGGGGGCCTTTCGGGTTTGCGGACACCCTAAGGGCCAAAACTTAATAAATACCCCCCAAAAAGACCCCCTATTGGGAAACAAAACCCCTTCGGAATATTCCTGAGGTTATGAGTATTCACCCCCAGGCTTTTACAAATTTTTTTTAGCGTTCGGTCGAAAATAAAAAAAATAATTTTTTTTCCCAAAAATCTGGAAATTACGAAAATGTTTAATTTTTACAAGGAATCTTGGAAAAAAAAGCCCCCAAAAATTTTGTTAGCAATTTTTTTTCCAATTCGGCAAAACCCCCCCATGTGGGTAAAATGCTGTTTGGGCGCATGGCAGGGGGTTTCAAGGGGGGGAGGGGCTATTTTGGCTTTTTTCCCACAAAATTGGTGGGGCCAGTCGCATCTGCAAAGCCCCAAAGAACAAAAACAGGTGAAACCTTCCCAAAATTTCCCCATTTTGGATTCAAAACCCCTCGGGATCTAATCTAAGGGTGTATTTTGCATTTTGGGCGCACAGGTGTTCCGTAGTTTTTTTAGCCTTGGGCCATGGAAATGGAGGGGGAACGCAGTTCCGCCCCTGTTTTTGGGCTTCATTTTTAAGTATTTGCCATACGGAAAATACGGGGGAAAATTTTCTATGGGGGGGGGTACAATTCAAATATAAATTTTATAAAATTTTTTTTTTTTTATTACTTTTAAACATAGAACGGTTTTAAAAAAGTTGCGTTTTTTTGTTGTCCCCATTTTTGACAGCCATGCTTTTTAATCTTTTGCAATGGAGGCTTGTGGGTTGTTTTTTACGGATGAGTTGATGTTTTTTTTTTTGGTAAACCATTTGGGGGGGCATGTGTTGCTTTGATCACTTTTTTTTAAGGTTTTTGTGCGGTTTTGTAAAAATACAGCAATCCTGGTGTGTTTTTTTTTTTTATTTTTTACAAACGGCACTGTGCGGTAAAAAGACATGCTAGTTTTACTCAGAGGTTTCAGATTACACGATACCCATTTGTATTTTTTTTTTATGTTTTTCTTTGTTACACAATAAAAACACTTTTTTTGAAAAAGGAAAAAAACGTTTTTTGCATCGCCGCAGTCTGGAGCCAACTTTTTTTTTTTTCTGTTTTTTGGAGCTGTATAGGGACTTTTTTTTTGGGGATGAGTTTACTTTTTTTTTGGTAACATTTTTGGGGGGACAAGCTTTTTGATCGCTTTTTAAATCCGTTTTTTGGAAGGCAGGGGGAAGAAAATACGCAACCAGCGGGTTTTTTTTTTTTATTTTTAAAAGCGTTCCCTGCGTTTTCCCAAAAATTGTTTTACTCTGTGGGGTTGGCGATTACGGGGGTACCCAATTTATGTAGTTTTTTTTTTTAAACAAATTTTTTGAAAAAAAAACTGTTTTAATTTTGGGAAAACAATTTTAGCATCGAAAACTTCTAATACCGAAATTTTAAAAATTTTTCCCTATACAGAGCTGTGTAAGGACTTTTTTTTTTGGGATGAACTACTTTTATTGGCATCACTTTATGTTGATATGGTTTTTGATGACTTTTTACTCCATTTTATTACTGCGGGATAACAAAAATCGCAAATTTTGTGACTGTTTTTTTTTTTTTTTTTTAAAGGCGTTCACGTACGGGGTTAAATTTAAAATGAAGATTTATTAGGTGGGTCCTAGCACCGGGGATAAACCAAAAATGGGACTTTATTTATTTTTTATCTTTTTTGGGGGATTGGCGTTTGTAAAGGGGAAAAGGGATGTAATGTTTTTATTTTTTTTTGTTTGTGTTTTACTTTTTTTACACTTGTTTTTTTTTTTTTTCCCCACTTTTTAAAAACTTTTCCCCAGGGGGGAAATTGCAGAACGACGCAACTTCATGCAATAGGAATCAGCACACAGCTTATAGTGTATGCTGGTCTCCATGGCAACTTCAGTCACGCTGCCCACCAAAAGCATTGTGGGCATCGTGACGTCACCAGACAACCCGGGGGCTGTCCATCAGCGTCCCCGGGCTGTCTGTAGGAAACAGTACCGGCTGAGCCCATTATGCGCCGGGATCGCGGGCAGCAGGAGCTCACTCCGGGGCCCTGGGGGGTCGGCATTATGCCCGCGGTAAATATACCGCCGGGTTCCCATGCCCCGATCTTGCCGCTCCACCTGTGAGGCGCAAGACGCCCTTGACGTATCTACGGCAATTTGCCGGAACCCCCACCCACATTGCGTTGAGTAAGGAAAAGTCGGGAAGGGGTTAAACTGAGAGACCCCTTTGGGTTATTAAACCCAGCAGATCTTTATGGGCGACATGTATGATCTAGGTGTAAAGAGGCCAGTTCTAAATAGCTTAAAAGCATTGTATGAACCTGTTCTACTGCGGGTCATAGATTTGGTGCTTTCTAGTTCCATAAGTCAACTTCAGGCTCAGGTAAATCACTTTTCCCTTGGTCTGGCTGTTCCAGCAGTAATGTACCTTTTCTCCTTCCTCAAAAAAAAATTAAAAAAATAATCTTTTTTTCAAAAGCGCCCCATATCCCAGCACTTTATAAATTACTGGTAAATTTTACGACAAGGAAAAAAAAAGTTTCACAGTAAAAAGCACTTACAACAGAATGAGGGTATAGGCCCTGCTAAAGCTTACAATTATTAGGGTGTGTGAGGAGACAAAGGGGAGAAGTGCTCAGTTTACAATGGGCCGGGCCCTGTTACATAAATATGGGGAGTATAAATAAAAAGGGATGAACCCCCCCCCCCCAGACGACACTATATACAAAAAAAGCCTGTGAATCTCAAGTCAGGGAAATGAGAATGGGATTGAAAAAATTGGGGGGGGGTTTAAAGATTAGGGTCTTGGTGGGCCCTGCTTTAAAAAAATGGTTTTTAGAGCGCACTTGAAACAGAAGGTTGTGAGTGGCCCGTCACATGGGTAACATGTTCCAGAGAACTGGGGCGCACGGCAAAATCTGGGAAAGGGCATAGGAGGTTCGGATGAGAGAGACTTAATTTCGATCATCAGCAGACGGAGAGAGCGGTAGGGTGGTAACAAGATGAGGGAGGGGAAAGTTGGGGGGGGCAGCCTGTGGGAGCTTTAGCCCCGGTTCACAAGGGGCCCCTTTTTCAACCCGGGAAATTTCGAGCCGGATTGCGCTCGCAATTCCGGTTGAATAAGGGGCGCCCGGGGGCGCGGGGGCCCCGGGCCCCAAATTTCCATTTTCCACGGGGAATTTTCGCCCGGGTAATGGGGCAGTCACTTTCTCCCCGCCCGGGGGATTCGCCCACGGGTAGGGGCGACGGAATCCACTGTTCTCTATTAGAACGGTGGACTACCGTAAGTACTGCAACGGATTGGAGCCGTACTGCAGCGCAAATCCGCCGCCCAGTACAGCGCCACTCCGCGCCCAAATCAGCCATGAGACCGGCCCCTTATGGGTGAGAGTGATGAGTTTATGTTGTATCCTGTACTTAATGTGCAACCAATGCAGTGACTGACACAGGGTAGAGGCATCTGTATAGCGGCTGGAAAGAAAGATGAGCCTGGCTGCTGCATTCAGGACAGGACATCATAAATGTGTAGAGTCATACAGTTGTATTCGACGCCCCCAGAACGCCCCCACATCTTGGGCTAATTACAAAGAGCCGCAGGCGGCGCAAAAGTCATCTACTTTTGGAGTGCGTCTGGAGTGCTCCTGTGGTTGGGAGAACCCTAAGGAACTGGAATGGCAGCAAGAAGCACGTGGAAGAGAACCTCTGCACCGACGGATCGTCTGATGGAATGATGAGGCGTTGTGATGCCTTTGCCTTCTTGTGGTTTGTGTGGCGGCTGTTTCTTTTAGAAATTGGACATCCTATCCCAAGCCTCTTGCAGCAAACAGCAGCCACACAGACCTCAAGAAGGCATCTGCACAATGCTGGGCTACGAGCCACACGTCCAGCTACAGGTGTCCATTGGCCTCATGCTACTGCTTTGAAAGGTTCTCTTGGTGCTCAGCAAGTTGGTATTGGAAGCTGGAATGGAGGTCTGTCCTCCTCACTGATGGAGATTGGTCTAGAGACCATGTGAGTAACACCATGAAGAGGCCTTCATAAAGGAATGGCCTGCTGGTCCTACTTCCGGGACTAAGGTGTGGGGTGACATGATATAAGGTAGCTGAACCCTCTAATCTTCATTTCAGCTACACTAACAGCTCAATGTTGCATTACTTTGATTGTTGAACTAATGGAGCCGTTGTCTAACACGACAATATCAGGCAACATGTTGCTCGTGCTCCTGCTTGGCCAAAACCTGCTTCCATGGCCTGCAGCGTCCCCAGACTTGTCTCCCATCGGGCACATCTGGGTCATTGATCGGCAATTGCTCCGTAGCCGCCAACAGTCGATCCTGGTAATCTGAGCAAGTGGGTGGCAGGAGATTCCTCAGACACCATTAAAGGGGTTTTGCCACTATCTCATCTCATACCTCCTGCATCCAGCTCTTCAGCTCTGTGTGCTCAGAAGGGGGCGTGTGTGATTTGTTTGAATTGCATATCATGTGACCCAGCAGGATGACATCACCAGGCCCTTCCTCTCTGTAGTCAAAGAAAGGTCTGTTTATGTATAGAATTGTAAGTAGCTACACTGTAACTCAGAGGTAACATTTTTGCTTTACAGCGCAAGGGTCCTTGGTTCAAATCCCTGCAGGAGCCAAACCTGTGGATTTTTTTTCTCTTTATCAATGCACAGACCTGATTGAGGTTTCTTTTTATTTATTTGCACTGTTTGACTAATTACTAAGGAGCACAGAGGACGAGAGTAGAATGACAGCACCTGGGGATGTACACTCAGTAGCTGCCTGAGAGAAGAGGTGATGTCTGAGCACGTGCGACCAGGACTGAGGAGCTCTCAGCCCTGGTCGTATCCCCTGGAGACGAGCTGTAAACAATGGATCTCTAAGGGAGCAGCTAAAACAAAAACGGTGCAGAATATTTAATAATGATGAATGGTGAAAATGTTTATTATTTCACTTCGTGGCAAATCCCCTTTAAAAACTTCACTAATAGCAGCTGAGGCGTGGAGGTGCGGAGATTCCTGTGCTGACCGCTCATACTCTATACTGAATAAGTCAAGTTCTTTTGAACATTTTGTTCTATTTTTTTGTATCATTTGCATATCATTAGCATGTCTGTCCATCCTGGGATCTCCATGATCCCAAGACCTTTCTTTCTTGGTGCTGCAATTTCTTTATTAAGGACTGCAGATATAAAATATGCACCAAGCTCTGTATCAGAAACATGGAGCTCTGACTATTATAAAGGCACGCTCAATGTTTGCCCCCCCTCCCCCTCTCCTTACGCCCCTGCAGGACTCCGTCACATATTTTGAATGGGTCTTTGACTACAAAGGCGGTATTTTTTATTTCATATATATGACGCGGCTTTGTTTTCCTCGGATGTTTCTTATTTGGGGCTTAGGATGCAGACACTTATGATCACACTTAACCTATTGTGGAGTTTCCATATTTATTTATGAACCCGAGATGTGAATAAACTAAGACGGCAGCATAAGCAGCAATAATTACAGGTATAAATAATCCCGCCATATATCAGAGAACCCATATAGTAGAGCTGGAGAGCAGAAAGCCACCAACTGCTTGTTCCCTACAAAGAGGAACAATGTTCTTGTACCTGAGTGGGGCCCCCTCAACCACTGGGCCCCATAGCAGTCCCTATGGCTATAGTCACACCTATGGTGTGACTATAGCCATATACTGTAGTATATGGCTATACTGTCTAATAACAGCTCCCACAAAGGGCTGCCACATAACTTTTTCCAAAATGTTGCCTGAAAAGCAAGAGGCCTGGGTAAATCACAGATTTGCATTTATTGGATATATTATTATATAACTGGGCAGCTTTGCTTTTCTGGAGTCTGGGAAAGCTGAGTCACTACCAATAGAGTGTAAGCAGTAACTCCCAGAGAGAGCTATCACTACATTGACAAAGATTTGTGTATGGGAAGCATGTATTAAAATATAACCAGTTTAGCTTTTTTTGGGGCCCCGGAGAGTTGGTTGACAACTGATATATCCACTGTAAGTGCTCTTATTATTAGCCACTACCCAGCTTTTCCAGATTCCTAGTAATACTCCCTTGTTATGCAGAAGTCTGTGTTCACAGGATCTGTTACTGCACAATCAGGCAACTTTCTGATAAAACTAAGTGGCAACTACTAAAGTCACAAAACTTTCCCAGATTCCTGAATGGCAAGAGACTTGAGTTATGCATATATTGCACACATAGGATGCATTATTGCATAACTAATCACAAAGGGCTGTCACACAACTTTCCCAGATTCCTGAATTACAAGAAACCTGAGCTATGCTTTGATTTCCATGCATAGAATGTATTATTATTGAAGGCAGCTTTGCTTTTCTGGAGCCTGGGAAAGCTGAGTCACTACCATTAGAGACAAAGCTCCCACAGAACCTAACAAAGAAGTGTGTGTATGGGATACATTTCTCAGTAAAGTCAGTGTTACTTTCTGGAGTTCTGGAAAGTTGGTTAACAACTAATGTAGCCACTGTCACTACTTTTCCAGATTCCTGAATGGCAATACTCCTATATTATGCAGAATCCTGTGTACACGGGACCAGAGGCGTAACTTGAAGCTTCGGGGCCCCAGTGCAAAAAAGTGAAATGGGCCCCCCGGCTACCATGTGACAGTTACAATACTGGTATTTCCTTATGTGGCAAGAGGATTTTTGGGCCCCCTCAGGCTGCAGGGCCCGGTAGCGACTGCTACCTCTGCACCCCCTGTAGCTACGCCCCTGCACGAGATATATTACTGCACAACTGAGAAGCTTTGCTTTTCTGTTGTCTGGGAAAGCTGAGTGATTACCAATGTAGTCACCCGGGATTGTCATACAGCTTTGCCCAAATTCCTGAATGGCAGGAGACCTTAGTTCTGCATAGGTTGCATTATTGTATAACTAGTTAGCTTTGCTTTTATGGAGTCTGGGAAAGTTAGGTGACTACCAATATATTCAAAGCTCCCACAGAACTTGACAAAGATGTGCATGTTATGGGATGCACTTCTCCATAAAAGTCAATGTTGCTTTTCTAGAGCCACAGAAAGCTGGGTTACAACTAATGTAGCCACAGATTCTTGCAGCTATGTTTTTCTGGAATCTGAGAAAGAAAAGTGGTAACCAACATAGTCACCAAACTTTCCCCGATTCCTGAATCACAAGAGACCCGAGTTATGCATAGATTTGCACACATAGAATGGATTATTACATTACTTGTTAGCTTTGTTTTTCTAAAGTCTGGGAAAGCTGGGTGACCACCAATAAAGTCAAAGCTTCCACTGAACTTGAAAAAGATTTGCGTTTATGGAATGCATTTCTTCTGGAGCTCTGGAACGCTGGGTGACATCTAATGTAGCCACTGTCAAATCTCTTACAATTGGCCGTTACCCAGCTTTTCCAGATCCCTGAAAGGCAATTCTCCCTTGTTAAGCAGAGCCTGAATGGCAGAAGACCTGAGTTATGCACAGATGTGCTAGATTTGCACACATAGGATGCATTATTTCATAGCTGATCAACTGTGCTATTCTGGAGTCTGGTAAAGCTGAGTGACTTCTAATATAGTCAAAGCTGCCACAAAGCTTGACATTTTGTAAAGATGTGTGTGCACGGGATGCATTTCTCCATAAAACTTAGTTTTGCTTTCATGGAGCCCTGGAAAACTGGGTGACATCTAATGTAGCCAGTGTCAAATCTCTTACAATTGGCCGTTACCCAGCTTTTCCAGATCCCTGAAAGGCAATTCTCCCTTGTTAAGCAGAGCCTGAATGGCAGAAGACCTGAGTTATACACAGATTTGCTAGATTTGCACACATAAGATGCATTATTTCATAGCTGATCAACTTTGCTATTCTGGAGTCTGGGAAAGCTGAGTGACTACCAATGTAATTTAATAACAGATCCCACAAAGAGCTGTCACACAACTTTTCCCAAATTCCTAACTGGCAGGAGTTATCCACACTTAGGATGCTTTATTGTATAACTAGTCTGCTTTGCTTTTCTGGAGTCTGGAAAAGCTGTGTGATTGTGTACACAGACAGGATACATTGCTGCAGAACTAGGAAGCTTTGCTTTTCTGGAGTTTGGAAAAGCTGTGTGATTGTGTACACAGGATACTTTACTGCACAACTAGGCAGCTTTGCTTTGCTGGAGCCCTGGAAAAGCTGTGTGATTGTGTACACGGAATACATTGCTGCACAACTAGGCAGCTTTGCTTTTCTGGAGTCTGGAAAAGCTGTGTGATTGTGTACACGGGATACATTGCTGCACAACTAGGCAGCTTTGCTTTTCTGGAGCCCTGGAAAAGTTGTGTGATTGTATACACGGGATACATTGCTGCACAACTAGGCAGCTTTGCTTTTCTGAAGTCTGAGAAAGCTGAGTGACTTCTAATATAGTCAAAGCTGCCACAAAGCTTGACATTTTGTAAAAGATGTGTGTGCATGGCATGCATTTCTCCATAAAACTTAGTTTTGCTTTCATGGAGCCCTGGAAAGCTGAGTGGCATCTAACGTAGCCACTGTCACATCGCTTACAATTGGCCGTTACCCAGCTTTTCCAGATCCCTGAAAGGTAATTCTCCCTTGTTAAGCAGAGCCTGAGTGGCAGGAGACCTGAGTTATGCACAGATGTGCTAGATTTGCACACATAGGATGCATTATTACTTAGCTAACCAAATTTGCGGTTCTGGAGTCTGGTAAAGCTGTGTGATTCTGTACATGGGATACATTGCTGCACAACTAGGCAGCTTTGCTTTTCTGAAGTCTGGGAAAGCTGAATGACTTCTAATATAGTCAAAGCTGCCACAAAGCTTGACATTTTGTAAAAGATGTGTGTGCACGGGATGCATTTCTCCATAAAAGTTAGTTTTGCTTTAATAGAGCCCTGGAAAGCTGGGTCTAATGTAGCCACTGTCACAGCTCTTACCATTTATTTTTTTTTTAAGATTCCTGCAACTATGTTTTTCTGGAATCTCAGAAAACCAAGTGACAACCATTATAGTCCAAACACTTTACCAGATTCCTAAATGACAAGTCTCCCTTGTCATGCAGTGGCCCCTTGTATACCAGCTAAATGACTGCACAACTAGACAGCTTGGTTTTTCTGGACTCTGGGAAAGCTGGGTTAAACCCCTTGAATCTCCGGCTGTGGTATTGTGTTTCTTTGCTTGAGAACAAGTCACTGTCTTTGAATTTTTTTTTTTATTTGGGGTGAAAAAACTTTCTCGAACACAGGCGTCCTCAGTGATACATTGTGGAAAGCTGTGTGACTTGGCATTGGAGCTGCGGAGGGCGAGAGGGAAGGTGATTTCAGGGAATCCTGCGGTATTGGCCACAAGTCAACATGGCTGCAGTCGAGGCATTCTGAGCCTCTCGCCGGCCGCGGTGGAGCCGGAGTGCTTCCTTCATGGCTGTAGCTGATACAGTTTCCTGTTACAGTGATTTGGGTTTTGCTGGAATTTACATACGTCTCAATGCCCTCATTGTTGTCCCTCTCCTCGGCCATACAATGCTCCTTGTAAGTCATCACTACACGTCTGGCCAAAACATACACCAGTAACAACATAATGCAATTATAAGGCTGTGACGGGGATGACGTATCTGCTGAGGAGCACGCGCAGGAGCATTACTCAGCAGCTACCGTATTCATGACAAGCAGCAGTCATAGGGCCTCATTTATCAAAACCGTCTAACAGGAACACTGTCCTTGTTGCCATAACAACCAATCAATGTTCACAGCAACCAATCAGAGCTCATAGCAACCAATCAGAGCCCATAGCGACCAATCAGAGCCCATAGCGACCAATCAGAGCTCATATCAACCAATGTTCATAGCGACCAATCAGCGCTCATAGTCACCAATCAGAGCCCATAGCGACCAATTAGAGCTCATATCAACCAATGTTCATAGCGACCAATCAGAGCTCATAGCAACCAATCAGTGTTCACAGCAACCAATCAGAGCCCATAGCAACCAATCAGTGTTCACAGCAACCAATCAGAGCCCATAGCAACCAATCAGAGCCCATAGAGACCAATCAGAGCTCATAGCAACCAATCAATGTTCATAGCGACCAATCAGCTCATAGCAACCAAATAGAAGCCCATAGCGACCAATCAGGGCGCAACTTCCATTTTTGATGAGCAGTATAAGAAACGAAAGCTGAGCTCTGATTGGTTGCTATGAGCTCTGATTGGTCGCTATGAACATTGATTGGTTGCTATGAGCTCTGATTGGTTGCTATGATGATCGGTTGCTGCGGGCAACAAGGACAGTCTTACTGCTAGACGGTTATGATGTATAAAGCTCACAAGGCCTCATTTATCAAAACTGTTTAATAATTGTAAAACTGTCTTTGTTGTCCATAGCAACCAATCAGAGCTCAACTTTTGTTTTTGGACCGCAGTATAGGAAATGGAAGCTGAGCTCTGATTCATTGATATGAGCTCTGATTGGTTGCTATGGGCAACACAGTTTTATAATTTAGGCCATTTTGATAAATGAGATCTTATGAGCCTTATTTATCAAACCTGTCTAACAGTTAGGCAACTGTCCTTGATGCCCATAGCAACCAATCAGAGCTCATAGCAACCAATGAGACCTCGTAGCAACCAATCAGAGCCCATAATAACCACTCATTGTTCATAGCAACCAATCAGAGACCATAGCAACCAATCAGAGACCATAGCAACCAATCAGAGCCCATAACGACCAATCAGTGCGCATCTTCCTCTTTTGCAAAGCAGTATAAGAAATTAAAGCTGAGCTCTGATTGGTTGCTTTTTGCAACATGGAGAAATTCTGTATTCAGCTGCAGGTATGCAACATTTCTGGCAATGCTTTGTACCTAGAAGCAACTTCTAATAAACTTAAGGAGGTAGGGGATGGTGTGGTGTTTTAAAGGGGTTGTCTACTTTGTTTTTGTTTTTATTTACGGTTTTAGTGGATTTAGAAATTTAAAAAAAACTTATATGCACCTTTCCTCTCCCCTCAGATAAAGCGATGCCTCCCTCCTCCCTTTCCACTGGTCTGCTGTTTTCTTCTGATCTTCTTCATAATGGAACATCACCAGTGCAGCAGTTGATTAGCTGCCGGACATGACATTGAGCAATGGCACGTGACCGCTGTAACCAATCAATGGCGGTGAGATCCCATTCGGAAGAAGACCAGAAGAGCCTCAGAGAGTGAGGACGGCGGCATCGCTGGATACCAGGTGAGAGGGGAATCGAGTACAGACAGTCCTCAAATTACACCGTTCCAACTTACATCTGTCCCCTGGTTACAGACGGAGACTTATGGGGAATGCTGGCACTTGTAGTTCCATTTTCCACAGCAAATAGTAGCTGTGGAATGACAAGTTCCAGCATGCCACAGCAGCACATGGGGTGAAAATGAGGTAAAATCTTCTTAACTGGGGCACAGGCAGCAAAACAAATGTAAAAACCCTTCCCTGCACTATCCAAAACTAAACCCTTCCCTGCATGACCCAAAATGAAAGTTACATTTAATAAATCTACCTGTTCCGACTTACATACAAATTCAGCTTAAGCACAAACCTAGAGTACCTATCCCGTTCGTAACCCGGGGACTGCCTGTATAGTTTATCTTTATATTCTAAAAGCACCAGAACCCTAAATAAAAAAAATAAATAAATAGGACAACCCCTTTAAGCCTATATCTAATCTCCCTCATGCAATTCTGCCTGTGTGTCAGTCTAAACTGCAGATTTTGCATTCCATTCAAGCCATACCTGCTGTGTTAAAAGACTACGGGTAGGTTCACACAGCTTATATCGGTGCGTACCTGTGCGCACCGTTATACAACTGCTGTTAGAAGTGCGCCCCGCAAATATGTTGTGTGAACACCCCCTAACAAGGAAGTATCTGCAATCAAGAGCGTGGGAACGCTGGGTGATGACCCCTGTTATAACTATAATGCAGCCATCCAGCTTTCCTAGAGACAGATACAGCTGACAAACAACTGAACAGCAATGATATACTGTACGTCTTAGTCATCATACTCTTCTGGAAAATTGTCCAGTCATTGTGTGTATTGCATGTGATCCAATAGACGGAGGTCACGGTGATACTTTTAGTGTTTGAGTCACTGCTAGAATATCTCCAGGAGCAGCTGAGCCTCGCGTCTCGCTGACGTCAATGAATTTGCCTGTTTAACCCTGATTTGTTTTCCGTGTTAATCCTGACAATTTGTTCACATAATTTCGTTTCTGCAATTAATTGTAATACTTTGTAGCGGACGTGAATAATTTTCGCACTCTATTTGCTTCAGCTGCACGAATCCGATAACTGTTAAATAGAGATGGAATACGTTACATTACATTCAATGGCGTCTGGTGATAATACTCCGGCGTGAGTCACAAATTATAGTGATATAATGATCCTCCTGTCATGACTTTGAAATTGTGACGAATTAACCCCTTCACAGCTTTTCAGTTTAGCTGCACCCTTGTCCAATAGGGGGTAGATTAGTGACCAGTAACATATGGGGTGACATCTATGAATTCGCCTTCGCCATTTTTTTTTCCCGTTTTTGCCGGCTTTAGATGTATGAACAGGCGTACGGAAACTTGGTAAAATGTGCACCTCATGATACTTTTTAAATGCGCCAAAGTTTGGTGCAAAATGCCATAAAAAAAGCTTGGTGCAAAACACTTTCTTTCATATGTCGTTTTTAAACTTTCCCTTTATTTTTTTGGAATGCTGTGATGGCGCCAAGTTACAAAAAATGGCGCATGTGAATTCATAGATTTCGCCCATGGCTTTCCAGCAACAATGAAAGTGCAACCCTTAACATGCCCTAAGAGTAGGTGGAAATTGTAGTTCAACCACAGTTGAAAACACGGGTTGGGGCAAAAACTATGTAAAATCAAATGGATGTTTTATCACTGCAGCAGAGGAAGAGTAAGCTGATCTTGCAGTAAGCAGTGACTCATCTAGTCATGCTAGTAAGGATAGGATTGCATGTAAAACAGGTATTGACATGAGGTGGGCAGGCAATGAACACGTTAGTCAGTCAGATTGTGAGAATGGTACGAGGAAGAGGATTATTTGTTTTTTTGGGGAAGGGGGACTTCCCTACTCAGGGAATCTTAGGAGGACAGGGTGAAAAAAAGGAAAGACAGGGGAGGGGGCGGCAATGAACCTTTAGCCCCCTAGATTATTAGAGACAACAGAGGATTATGTTGATGTTGTGGGAGGCAGTGACATACGTACAGGGGCGTAACTAGAGAAGCCGGGGCCCCAAAGCAAACTTTTGGATGGGGCCCCCTCGCCTCCCCCCCCCCGTCCCCTCCCTGCCCCCAACATTTACCGGACATTTTGTTAGTAATGTAGTAATTCAAGGGGGAAATACCCTCACCCCACATCCACCATCATACTGCTTTCCAAACAAAACCACTATACCCAAAACAAACATTTCAAAATCGCTATACAGAGGCCTGATTATACCGCCAGAACATGACAAATAGTGTAATAAAACCCTCATATTACTGATCATACACAAAAACCCAAAAATACCGCAATATAGTGACCTATAGTGGTTATACTAGTGTAAAAGGCTCGCAGATTGTAAATTACCCCCATAATGACCATTAGTGGTACTACGTGTACACAGGCTCTGAGACTGTTATTCCCCCCATCATTGCCATATAGTGGTGATTCGTGTACACAAATTATGTGATTAAAGTGCGTTACATCTTGGGATCACGGTGACTCTCTCTGATGAGTCGTTGACTTTCCCCTTTGTTCTGCATCCGCTCCGGCCCCTCTGTGAGTCTCCCCCCATTTTTCCCCTGCAGATTTGCCAAATATTAGAATCCTGACTTTTCCGCCCTGCCCCAGGGCCGGTACGGGGTACTGCCATCTCCGTTCCGGGCCCGGAAAAATAAGGGGCCCGCTGAAGCGGGCCCCCTTATTTCACTTAAAGGACTAGGTGGTGGCACGCCGCTGAGTACTATGTGTTGGGCCCCGGGCCCGGCGCTCGGGAGGGGCCCGGCTCCTCTGACTGGGGCCCGGGATAAGAAAATTAAAATCGGAAGTGCCCGGGGGGGGAATTCACTGATTCATGTTGCCCTGCATCCCCCCGTGGCCAGTACCGGCGGGGACAGGGGAGGAGGCCCGGCCCGTCACGCGGGGGAACAAAACGGCAAAACTTTTGTGACTAAAAGGCAGCTGTCCCGGGAGCGCGGGCCCCTCCCAGCAGCGTCCCTCAAGCCTGTTCAGGGGCTGAGGCTTCTAATTTTAGTGAGCGGGACCCCTCCCATTCGTGCGGGGGCTTTTGGCCTACTGACATGTACCCCGATGCTGCCTGATCCCGGGACAGGAGGGGGGCCCCGTGAAGTCCATGGGAAAGAAATGTGAGCCAAGAGCAGGCCTGAGAGCCCCTGTATGCCCTGCCCGTCCCCCTGTATGGCCCTGCCCGCCCCCCCCTGTACTCCCTGTTCCAGCCCCCCCTTTATCCCCTGCCCAGCCCCCCCCTGCCCACCCTCCCCCCTTTACTGCCCTGTCCAGCCCCCCCCTGTACTGCCCAGCCTACCCCCTTTCCTATTGCCCCACCCCCCCCTTCTACTGCCCAGCCTCCCCTTTACTGCCCTTTTCCGGGTTTTCCCCGTTTGGGCCTTTCCCCCAGCCTCCCCCTTGTATTTTTCCAGCCCCCCCCCCCTTTGTATGCCCTGTCCAGGCTCCCCCCAAGCCATGCCCACCCTCCCCGTTACGGGTCCAAGGGCCCCCCCTTTGTACTGTCCAGCCTACCCCTGAAAACCGCCCAAGCACCCCCCCTGTATTTGTTCAGCCCCCCCCCTTCCCCCTGTCCTTTTCCCCAGCCCCCCCCCCCTGTATGCCCCAGCCCCCCCCCCTGTACTGTCCAGCCTCCCCCCTGTACTGCCCTTTTCCACCCCCCCCCCGGTTCTGCCCAGCCCCCCCTGCACTGCCCAGGCCCCCCTTCTGTATGCCCAGCCTCCTCCTGAAACCCACCCCCTCCCCCCCTGTATTTGTCCGCCCCCCCCCGTACTGTCCGGGCCCCCCTCTGAAACTATCCGGCCCCCCTTTTGTCTTTTCCAGCCCCCCTTCTTACTGTCCACCTCCCCCCTGTACTGCCACCCTTTCCCCTTTTACTGCCCAGCCTCCCCCCCTGTATGGAAAGCCCCCCCTGTACTGCCCAGCCCCCCCCCCCCCTGTTCCTTTTCCAGCCTCCCCTGTACGGGTCCAGCCCCCCCTGACTCCCCAAAGGCCTCCACCCTTTTTACTCCCAAAAGGCCCCCCCCCTGAAACCCCCAGCCTCCCCCTGTACTGCCCGGGCGCCCCCCTGTACCGTCCAGCCTCCCTCCTTTTCCTTCCCCCCCCCCCCAACTTTCCCTTCCCCCCCTTTTAAATGTCCCCCCTCCCCCTGTACTGTCCACCCTCCCCTGCCCCCTGTCCGCCCCCCCCCCCCTGTACTCCCCCAGTCCCCCTGTTACTTGGCCCCCGGGCCCCCCCCCCTGTCCCTCCCCCCACCCCTCCCCCCGTATGCCCCCAGCCTTTCCCCCCCCTTTATGTCCAGCCCCCCCCTGAAATTGCCCACCCCCCCCCCCCCCCCGTATGCCCCCAGAACCCCTCTGTACTGCCCATTTCCCCCCCCCTGTACTGCCCACCCTCCCCCTGTACGGCCCAAGCCCCCCCCCCTGTACGGGTCAGCCCCCCCCTGTAACTCCCCGGTCCTCCCCCTGTCCCTGCCCGCCCCCCCCTGTACTTTCCAGCCTCCCCCCTGAAAAGCCCCGCCTCTCCCTGAAACTACCCAGGCCTCCCCCCTGTCCCTCCCCCACCCTTCCCCCCTGTACTGCCCCAGCCCCCGCCTGTACTCCCCAAAGCCCCCCCCTTGAAACGGCCCACCCCCCCAAACCCTGTACTGCCCCAAAGCCTCCCCCTGTATGTAAACCCCTTCCCCCTGTACTGCCAGCCCCCCCCCCCCTTACTGTTCACCCCTCCCCCTGTAACGCCCCCCCCCCCCCCTGTACTGTCCAGCCCCCCCCCCCTTGCCCTGTACTGTCCCCCCTCCCCCTGAAATCCCCAGCCCCCCCCTGCCCTGCCAACCCCTTTTTAATGCTGCTGTTTATGGTATTAAATACAAAAAAAATATATCTGTTTTAGTAAAAACCTCACTGGATTTTTTTCTTTTTGTTTAAGGTAATTTTTTTTTTTCTGTGGTGGGGGGGGGAGTGGAGGATGGGGGGGACGCGGGATTTGAAAGGGGGCCCCGGGGTGGGGCCTGATGGGTTTTAAATGTATGGGGCCTGAAATTTCTGATGGCGGCCCTGCCTGCCCCCTGGCTTATGGGGGCCCCTTTAGGCTGGTTTAGGGAGCTAAAGGGGGCCCCAAAACCCATTTGGCAACTTTAGGGGGGGAAGGGCCCCTTTACCAAAGGTTCCGGGGGCTTTTTTGGGGGTTATTAGGCAGGAGAAATTTTTTGGGGGAAAACCCCCCGGGCTTGTTTGGGGGTAGGCAGGTTTAGGGGGTATACCCCGGCAGGTTTTTTGGGGGTAAGGGCAGGCTTTTTTGGTATTTCCCCCAAAAAAGGGGTTGTGGGGGGTACACGACAGGTTGTGGGGGGTTTTACAGGCCCGGCTTATTTGGGGGGGAAAACAGGCAGGGTTTAAAGGGGGTAACAGGCAGGCTTGTGGGGGTATCAGGCAGGGGTTTTTGGGGGTTTCACAGGCCCGGTTTAAGGGGGGGGCCCCACAGGCAAAGGGTTGTTTTGGGGGGATACAGGAGGCTTGAAAGGGGGGATAAAGGCAGGTTTGATGGGGGATACGGCAGGTTTTTGGGGGTTTACAGGAGGCTTGTGGGGGAGGCAAGGTTTTTGGGGGGATTTTAAAAGGGAGGTTTTTGTGGGTAGGCAGGCCCCCCTTAAAGGGGGTATAACCCCGGCCCCCCTTTTTGGGGGGCCCCCCCCCACCCCTTTGGAAAGGGGGTTTTACAGGCCCCCTTTGGGGGGATAAAGGCCGGCCCTTTAGAGGGTTTTAAAAGTTCCTTTTTTGGGGTTACAGGGAGGCTTGTGGGGGGTATTTCAGGGAGGATTGAGGGGGTTTTACAGGCAAAGGGGTAAGGGGGTTACAGGAGGCTTTGGGGGTTTATAAAAGGCAGGCTTGTGGGGGTTTTTCGGCAGGCTTGTGGGGGGTAGGCAGGTTAGGGGGAATTTCGGGGAGGGTTGTGGGTGTAGGCCGGTTAGGGAAAATATACAGGGGGGCTTGTGAGGGGTATACAGGCAAAGGGTTGTGGGGGGTGGCCCGGGTTGGATTTTTACCCGGCAGGCCCCTTGGGGGGTATTCAGGCAGGCTTGTGGGGGTATACGGCAGGTTTGAGGGGGTTTTCAGGCAGGTTTTGGAGGGTATTACAAAGCAGGCCCTTGTGGGGGTATAAAGGGAGGCTTGGGGTGGTATAAAGGAAGGGGGTTTTTGGGGGAAAAACAGGGGAAAGGGTTTTAGGGGTTTTTCGGCGGCTTGTGGGGGCATTAAACGGGGAGGCTTCGGGGGGGTAAAGGGAGGCTTTGGGGCTTAGGGGTATATAGGGGGAAGGCTTTAGGGGGGCTATAGGCCCATTCAGGGGAGGCGCTTGTGGGGGGGGGTTACAGGAGGTTGGGGGGTTAAAGGGGGCCCCCCCCCCCCCCAGGGGGGTTCAGGGAGGCTTTTTGGTTTTGGGGAAGGCAGGATTAGGATATATTCAGGCAGGCTTGTGGGGGGTTTACAGGCAGGTTTGAAGGGGTTAAGGCAGGTTGGGGGTATTAAAAGGCAAAGGGTTTTAGGGGGGTATACGGGGGCCCCCCCCCCCCTTTTGGGGGTTTTAAAACAGGGAGGTTGATGGGGTTTCCCGGGAGGCTTAAGGGTATATGGAAACTTTAGGGGGTAAAGGGGGAAAAGGAAAAAGGGTTTTTGGGGTTCCCGGCCGGGCCTTTTGGGGGGGGGTTTACAGGCCGGTTCTTGGGGGAGGGAAAATTTTAAAAGGAAAGGGTTTGGGGGGGGGATTCAGGAAGGCTTAAAGGGGGATTTCAGGGATGGGTGGGGGTAGGCAGGCTTAGGGGGTATACAGGAAGGCTTGTGGGGGTAGGCAGGCTTAGGATATATACAGGCAGGCTTGTGGGGGTATACAAAGGGAAGGGGTTGTGGGGGGTTTACAGGCAGGTTTTTGGGGTTAAGGGCAGGTTTGAGTGGGTTTACAAAGGGAAGGGTTAAGGGGGCATACAGGCAGGGTTTTTGGGGGGTAGGAAAGGTTGTGGGGGTAGGGAGGGGTTGTGGGGGGGTTTTCAGGAGGCTTGAGGGGGTTTTACAGGCCGGTTAGGGGGATAAGGCAGGCCTTTAAAGGGGGGTTTAAAGGGGTTTAGCAATTAAGGGGGTTTTGGGGGAGGCGGCCCCCTTTGGGGGGGGGGCCGGGGGGGGTGGGTATACCGGGAGGCTTGTGGGGGTTACAGGCAGGTTTGAGGGGGTAAAACAGGGCCCGGGTTAGGGGTATACAGGCAGGTTGAGGGGGTATACAGGAGGGTTGAGGGGGGTTTTTAAAGGAAGGCTTTTGGGGGGGAGGCGGGGTTAGGGGTTATTACAGGCAGGCTTGGGGGGGGTAGGCGGGTTAGGATATATACGTCAGGCCCTTTTGGGGGGGGGGCAGGCTTGTGGGGGATAACAGGCAGGCTTGTTGGGGGTTTTAAAATCAGGCTTGTGGGGGGTATACAGGCAGGCTTGGGGGGTAGGCAGGCTTTTGGGGGTTTTTACAGGCAGGTTGTGGGTGTAGGGAAAGGCTTGGATATATACGGCAGGTTGTGAGGGGTAAAACAGGGGGGCTTTTGGGTGTGGGGAGGTTAGGGATATATTAAAAACAGGCTTTTTGAGGGGTATACAAAGGGAAAAGGGTTGTGGGGGTATACAGGCGGTCTTGAGGGGGTTTAAAGGCAGGTTTGGGGGGGGGTATAAAAACGGCCCTTTTGGGGGTATTACCCGGAGGGTTTTAGGGGGGATTTAAAGGGAGGTTTTTGGGGTTTTTACAGGAAGGTTTTTGGGGGTTTTTTCGGAGGTTGTGGGGGCAAAACAGGCCGGCTTGTGGGGGGGAGGCAGGGTTTTGGGGGCTATAGGGGCTATATAGGCAGACAGGCCCTTAAGGGGGGCTTTTATGGTTTTCAGGTAAAGGAAGGGTTGTGGGGGTATTTCAGGCAGGCTTGTGGGGTTAAAGGCAGGCTTTGGGGGGTTTTACCGGGGAGGCTTGTTTTGGGGGGAGGCCGGGCCTTTTTTGGGTATATACAGGCCCGGCTTGTGGGGGGTTTCAGGAAAGGGTTTTTGGGGGGGATACAGGCCGGCTTGTGGGGGTATACAGGCAGGCTTGAGGGGGTATACAGGCAGGCTTGAGTGGGTATACAGGCAGGCTTAGGGGTATATAGGCAGGCTTGAGGGGGTAGGCAGGCAGGCTTTGAGGGGGGGGCCCGGCAAGGCTTGTTGGGGTATAAGGCAGGTTGTGGGGGTATTCAGGGAAAAGGGTTTGGGGGGTTTTTACAAAGGGAGGTTTTAGGGGGGTATAAGGAAGGGGTTAAGGGGGCCTACCGGGGATGCCTTTTGGGGGGGAAAGGCCCGGCTTTGGGGGGTTTTCAGGGGGCTTTGGGGGAGGCAGGCTTAGGGGTATATACCAAGGGAAAGGTTCCTTTGGGGGGATACAGGCAGGCTTGTGGGGGTGTATACAGGCAGGCTTCTGGGGGTATACAGGCAGGTTTGGGGTGGGTATAAAAGGGAAGGCTTTTGGGGGGGATAAGGCAGGTTGTGGGGGTATGAAGGGTTTGGGGGTATACAGGCAGGCTTGAGGGGGTATACAGGCCGGCTTAAAGGGGATAAGGAAGGCTTAAAACGGGTAATTTCAGGGGAGGTTTGAGGGGGTATACAGGAAGGCTTTTTTGGGGGTTGGGGAGGCTTTGGGGGGGTTGTTGGGGGGATACAGGCAGGGTTGTGGGGGGATACAGGCAGGTTTTAGGGGGTATACAGGCGGCTTAGGGGTATTTCAGGCAGGCCTTTTGAGGGGGTTTTTCAGGGAGGGCTTTTAGGGGGTATCCAAAGGGAGGGTTTTGGGGGAGGCAGGCTTTTGGGGGTATACAGGCAGGCTTGTGGGGGAAAGGCCCGGTTAGGGGTATATACAGTCCGGCTTGTGGGGGTAGGCAGGCTTGTGGGGGTATACAGGCAGGCTGGTTTTTGGGGGTTTCAGGCAGGCTTTTGGGGGGTTACAGGAGGTTGTGGGGGGAGCAGGCTTAGGGGGTATACAGGCAGGCTTGTGGGTGTAGGAAGGCTTAGGATATATACAGGCAGGCTTGTGAGGGGTATACAGGCAGGCTTGTGGGTGTAGGCAGGCTTAGGATATATACAGGCAGGCTTGTGAGGGGTATACAGGCAGGCTTGTGGGGGTATTTAAGGCCCGGGGTTTTGGGGGGTTTTTACAGGCAGGTTTGGGGGGTATACAGGGAGGCTTTTTGGGGGTAGGGGGCTTAGGGGGCTATAGGGGGTAAAATAGGCAGACAGGGTTCAGGGGGGCCTTTTGGGGTATTCAGGCAAACAGATTTGGGGGGGATACAGGCAGGGTTGTGGGGGTAAAGGGATTTTTTAGGATAATATACCCCCCCCAAATTTTTAACCCCCCCCCCCAATTTTTTTTCCCCAACCTTTTAAATTTAAACAACCCCCTTTTTCCCCCCTTACCCCGGCAGGGTTTTTTTATAAAAAAGGCAAACTTGGGGGGGGATACAGGCAGGGGTTTAAGGGGGGACAGGGGAGGCTTGGGGGGGTATAAGGATTTTTTTTTGGGGTTTAAAACAGGGGGGGCTTTTTTAAAACCCCCCCCCCCCCCATTAACCCCCCCCCCCCCCCCCAATTTCTTTTGGGGGTAGGCCCCGGGCCTTAGGTTTTATTTCCCCTCAAAAAACCCAAAAATTTGGGTTTTTTAAAAAGGAAAAACTTTGTTTTTAAAAAAAAAAAATGCACACTGGTTTTGGCCCCGCCCCCCCAATTCCCCCCTAGCCCCCCCTTTCCCCAAAAAACCCCCCCCCCCCCCCAAAAAAAGGGCCCCCCCCCCCCTTTACCGGAAACCCCCCTCCCCCCCCGGGCCCCCGGGGAAAATTTGGGGAAAAAAACATTACTGCCCCAACTAGGATACTTTAAAAAATTGAGGTTCCAAGGGTTTACACTTTTTTTTGGGGGAAAAAAGTTTAAACCCCCCCCCCAATTATCCCAAAGGGGGCCTCAAGTGCAGGTGGGGCCTACGCTATTTTTTACCTCCCATTGGGTTTTCCCGTTCAGCCCCCGCATATTTAGGGAGCGA